>JAOYSI010035041.1:30359-61958 GCA_025775065.1 Hiodon alosoides
GCTGGGTACGGCGTGTAAACTGCTCTGTACGGCGTGTAAACTGCTCTGTACGGCGTGTAAACTGCTCGGTACTCACTGCTTCATGTCCTGCATCTGGCACTCCATGTTCTCTTGCTGGCTGCGCAGAACCTGAACCTCATAGAGCAGCTTGCTGAGGTCCTCCTGTCGCACTTTGGTTTCCTCGCTCTTCACAATGGAAACCTGGATGTCACCCATGAATAGGACTCAGAGTGTATGTGCGTGCGTGTGTGTACGTGGGTGTGCACGTGTGTGTGTGCGAACATGTGTGTGGGGGACCTTACCTTCCTCTTGATGTGCTCGAGGAGATGTTCATGACCCTGCAGGAAGTAGAGGTGCTGGAACTCGGTGTCATCTCTCTCTGGCTTCACCAGACCACTCTGCTCAATGTTCACCACCTTCCTGAACCCATCTGCATAGGACATTTACAAGGTGGAGTCATTACGCACCAGCCCTTTACAAAGCACCAGGTATGTCTGCGTCCCTATCCGTCTCACTGATACTAATCTGAACAATGTTTTCACCCAGCACGTCTCTCCCTTATCTGGCTGTCTACTGAAAGTCTGGTACTCACACATGTTGAGCTGTCGAACAAAGCTGGCCATGTTGTTGTGTTTGAAATACTTGGGCAGCACTTCCTTGGCAAATCTGCCTTGATCAAACACATGGAAACTTGTGCCAGTCTGAAGGAGGAGCACATAGGAAAGTGGATCAGAAATCAGAGCAAAGATGAGGTTAGGCTTCTGCAGGACGACCAGAAGGTTGATATAAATACGTTCTGTCACATGGTAAGTGGTAGACAGACTGATGCGTTCGACTTTTAACCTTGCATTATATTTGTCATTTCTGAGAAACAAAGAGAGAAAATTCATTGTGTCGATGCTGTTGAATGCTCTAGTAACCAAAAACCCATCACATGCTCATGTTATGGATATATACATCCAGGACAATTGATTTACTTTAAGGAAAAAAACCTCAAAAAACCACAAACCACAGCTTACTTGTATTTAGGTGAATGGACATATATCATTACAATCGTACATTGCCAGATGCTGTGACTGTTTTTTTCCGTTCACTTAACTTCCGTTAAGAAGTTATTACCTCATCGTTCCACATATTCCCATTTTTGTAAATAAAGACTTTTATTTTCATGAGTGTTTCATCATCTGATTGCATCAAGCGCTTAAACCACACTGATTTCATTATACATGATATTCAGCCAACACTGTCAATCATACCAGTGGGTTCTTTTGAAAAGAAAGGTTTATGCTGTCAATACATTTCATTAATCACAAAACTGCTCTGTGAGTTTCTGATTCTTTCACCAGAATAACTCAGAAATAGAGAAATTGATATAGGCACAAATTAATTGTGAAGAATTGACTTCTTTTTTTTGGCAGTCAAACACAGACATTGTCAACCTTTATAAAGAGCTGCCACAAAACTGTTTTAATAATTTTTTTTTCACGACAGAAAAAGTCAGCAGTCCTGTACATCCCCCACATTTCAATCCACTAACAAGACTGAGGTAATTCTTTACCATATTATCGACTCAAAAAGCAAGGGGTAAATGTATATGTGTGGGAAGGCAGAAGGGACAGGCCTACCTCGACAGGCAGAAAAAACATCTCTAATAATTCTGTTATATTATCTTAAATGATGTATGATATAGAAGAATATATCAAGAACACCACCCGAGTTCCAACACCTGGAAGATAAACATTTTTACAGCCCTGTAGCTCTTGGCTCTAGAGAGCACACAATAACTTTCACCTCACAGGTAGGAAAACCAAAATAAAGTACCAAGCACCCGATTAGTACAAACAATGATTACAAACGATGCTAAAAGAAAAAAACGCAGACAGACACATCTTTGTCCTCCATTCAGTTCTCAATAATCACTGTCACAAACAATACATATTGTAATAAACTATAAATTCTGAAAGACACTAATTGTTTCTTAGGAAATTGTTTCTTACATTAGTCTTCAGTGAAATTAGTCTTAATTATTACAGTGAAAAATTTAAATTTGTGGATTTTATGACTTGTTATTTGATTTGCCAATCATTAGAAGGCCATTGAGACAATCCTGTCCAATTGCGCCTTCCCGAAGGGATACCCCAATCCACAGGTTTGTTCTCTGATTATAATAAATAATGTCCAGGCCTCTTGGTACACCTCTAACCTCATTAGAATCTTCCTTGTATAAAACATGAACACATTATATGAAATAGCCTCGCCATATGCCAGGTACGTTTCCAATTCTCTCATGCCAGTTCAAATTATTGCGCTTCTAAGAATGGAACTTAAGGCCATCATAGTCCATTTACGAGACTATCAGCTAATAAAAAACTATATTTCACTGCTGAAACGGCAGTCTGTATTATTTTCCTGTCCGCTATATATGGGTGCGATTATGTAATTAAGTTATTATTAAGCCGCATTTGATGTCACTGAATCTGTTTGTCTACAGCTGTAATTTTAAGTTCCGGGCAACAAAAGATGAATCTATAATCCCATGTTAGGGATTGGACGAACTAAGCCTGGCCAAGTCTTGGCTACTCACCGGACTCCAGCAGATCAGGTGATTGGTCTCCGGGTCCTCCACCAGGGTCCAGAGTTTGGTGAGGAACGCCGGGACATTGCTGGCATAGCCTCCGTCCGTGCCGAGGGAGCTGGGTGACTCCTGCATGGTCGCGCCGGCTGAAACGTGGGAGCTAGGACGGCTAGGCGAGTGCAGGCTTCTGGCACAAGGTGCGGCTGAACAAAGGCTGGGACTGGTGAAACCTGCGGAGTACTGTGCCTATTCCATCCCTGTGCCCAACGGGCTTCTCCTCAGCTGACTGGCCCTCGCTCTGACTCGGTGCGCCCGGCCATATCATTCTCAGCGTCAGCACAAACCTGTTGCCACTGCATCGCCGCACACCTCAACAAAAGGGCCCCATAATAGAACAATGTCGGGCATCACAAAGCTCAGAATAATGGCCCAAAGTCACAATGCAGCACAATGCAGCCCCGCTCTCTCACCACTGAGGGGGAGGGAACGCCGTACAACAGAGCTTTAAAAAAAAACAAAAAAAACATTTATTTTCCAATGAAACCAACCTTTTTGACTTCCGGCCCCACACACAGCGGTGTTCTGCACAGGTCGGGGTCACTCTGGGATGGCCAATGGGTGGCCAGGCAGGCAGGCAGTCTGGAGGGGGGGAAAGCCATTGGTAGATGACAGAGGGTCGCTGGGTCTGTGTATCAACACGAGCGCGGGCCAAGGGACAACCATAGCCCAACTGTTAAACACTCTCTCACCCTTTTTGATGAAAACAGCTAAATCGCTACAGTGAATGCTTCCATCCATCACCAACTTTCAGTATGTGCACTGTCTTCCTAGGTCCCCCCCCCCCCAAGAAACCTCCTGGTGACAAATTGTTGAGCTCTATCAAACATGCAATATGATCAGATCAATATTTGATCATCTTGTAACCTTATCAGCCTTAAACACAAAACGATAACAAACTGCGTTTGAACGGGGGGCCTGATGACGACCCAGGGAAATGGAACCCTCTGGAAGCAGTTGACATAGTAAGGTGTATGGTGGAGCCCCGTGTTCTGGCTTTTAGGTCACCGACGCTGAACCATGATGCAGGAGTAGGGGCCATTCACGGCTCCCAGATGAGTCACGTAACCACACTTCTTTCAGGGTGAACGGCTGACCCTGTTCTCTATTGTGTCACAGGAATCGCGTGGGTGGAAGGATGAAGTTTTTCCTCTGGGGCATTTTTATTTTTCAGCCCGAGCCGAATCTCTGTTCAAAGGCAGGGGTGCAACCGCAGGCTGATGAGTTAGCAAAACTCGCTACCCAGAGCAAACCACTGAAATAACATTTCTGGTGTAGCAAGGCCCGTTGTGAAGGAGCTCGCAACTGACAGTGAGGTTGAAGATCAGAGCACGATTAGTTCCTAAAGCAAAAGTCTTTTGGCTCAGTGAGCTAATGGTCCGCCTCTCTGGGACGAGTTTGATCCTGTGCTAGGGTAATTAAAGGCCCAGTGATGACGGATACCCAGTAGAACAGGGCACCCGAGGGTAGAACACATTTATTATACAGAGTTCAATGATGTGGACAGGATTCGGGTGATCCAGTGGGTGTGACAGGCTACAGGTACAGAAGGCAGTGACTTGTACAAGTGTAAATGTTAGTGTAGGGGGAGTATCTGAGTCCGCAATGTTTGACTGTAATGGAAGGTCAGTTTGAAAATGAGGACATAAAGCACGACGTTCACAGGGATGAAGGCTCGTGGCCAAAACACTGAGCTTTATTTCTTTCTTTTCAGGGCGAAAATGGTTTTAAAACATTAACACTTATATTTTGTTCTTGGAATTTCAATTAAAAAGGACATTTTTCAAAATCTACCATTTTACCATGCACTCTTCATTACACTTTGCCTAGAATCCGAATGAAATTTCCAGAGTTAATTTCCAAACCACAATCTGTGCATAACTGTTGTAGACTCAAGAAGCTGCTGTTGCCAATCTAGACACCACAGTGGGTCCCCGTTATCAGCATTTTAATCACATCATATACACAGCATCCTGCCTCAACCTGGTAATTCAACGCGTATGATGATGCCAATCTCTTTGTCGTTTTAGGTTAACACGTTTCTTCCTAATCAGAAGGTTGTCGGTTCTAATCCAAATACGGAAACTGCTTTGCCTTAACTTGAGAGTAGAAAACGTATAAATATACATGTAGAATAGTATAAATATATTTTAGAATCTAAGCAAAATAAGTTGTTCTGAATAATAGAGTTGGCTAAGCTCTTCTCTAGATCTCTCCCCTCCTCACTTAAGTACAGTGCAGGTCCAAGGGTGGGGCTGTTTGGAGGTCTTCAGAGTGTACCGCCAAAGGTGTGGGCAGCCATTGAGGAAGGCCTGCACCACCCTGTGCGACACCACGCAGTAGCAGTGGATCTCTCTCAGGCGGGCGCAGCAGGTGGCCAGGCCCAGCAGCGCCGAGTCCAGCATTGCGGAGGAGGTGGTCTGCAGCACCAGTCTCTCCAGCGTGGAGCCGTAACTGGCAGCCACAAAGTTGATCTCCTCCACCAGGTACGTGTAGGTGATCAGCTCCAGTTCCCGAACGGCCATCCTCGGCTGCAGTATCTTCAGGAACTTCTCGGCGGGCACGGAGTGATTTAGGACCACGTTGATGGAGAGGGACGGGTGCCTCTCCTGCAGCGCACCCCAGAACTGGTTGGAAATGGCGGATATGTACTTGTCGGATCTTTCGCAGTACAGCTCCAGCAGAAAGAACGGGTCCCTTCTGGGGGAGAGCAGTTGGTCGAGCACTTTTTCAGACAGGCTGGCATAGAACACCCCCAGGGTGTTCAGTTTAGGGCAAGCCTCTAGAAGTTCTTGGATGGCGTCTGTGGTCACATTGCACACCAGGGTCTGATTGTTGACGTAGAGTCCCCGGAGGTCTGGACTCCGACGGGCAATGTTTCTTATCAGGTGGTCGTTGAGGGTGAAGGGCATGTCTCTGAAGTCCACCTCTGTGAGAGAAAGGCCGCTGGTCTCGTTCAGAAGCACCACCTCGATACTCCGGAGAATGTCCTCGCCGGAGTAGAACAGGGGGAAGTCCCCGGTGCAGGAGATGCACAGCTTCTTCAGATGGTTGTCCCCATCAGTGGCATGGTTCAGCACCCGGACGGCCATGTCCCGGTTGGCCACGTCCTTCAGATGACAGACGATGATTTTAAGGTACTTGACCATCCTAAGCAGCTGGCAAAACTGCTGAAGGCCATGGTCCTCCATTCCGGACTCACATCTACTGAAGAAATGCAGAAAATGTGCTTTAAAAAAAAAATAATAATAATAATTCAGGCAAGTGTCATCGCAAATCTATTTTGTTTTCCATTGATGGTTTTTTAAATGCAAAATATTTTTTACTGTCAGTTTTAGAACTTGACAGCTATTGATGTTCCTTCTAGCCCCACTGCAAATGTATAGGAAAGCCAGGGAAAACCAAAAACAGTGAACAGGTTCCATTACTTCAAAATCCTATAAAACAGGATCCGCAAACTGAATGAAAGCGCCGCCCATGTCACTAGTTAGGGATTATACGAGTAACCACTACCTATAGAAGATGTCCAGTTATAACTGCTCCTTTGCTCGTTAGAGGCAGAGGGACTCCTTTTTCGTAAGCAATAACGTAATTGGCTTACAGGCGCACGCACAAAGACACCGATCTGTAAATCACCAGGTAACCGCAAAAACAAGCAAATTTACTCACCTGACCTCCGTGTAGTACCAGACAGAGGGATAGGCAATGGTTTGGGCCCATGATTCACATACTAAGGAGGAGCTGTATCTGTCCGACAGCGGAAGGTAAGAAAATATGTGCGCGAGTACTTCTTCTGGAAACTCCATTAGAATGCCGAATGTCAGCAAAAGAGCTGACAAAATAAAAATAGAAAAAAGATGAAAATTTCTTCAGCAAACGTATATACGTTGGTCGTTCTGTCCAGTATATACATTGTTAAAGAGCAGACATGTTACCACGGAAGTTTATTTTTCTTTTTTTTCTTCCCTTACGTCACATGAAGTTTACTTAAACTGTTTATAAACCAACCATAAGAAGCAATGGTTTTTATTCGCCAATCACACTTGGCGTGCAGACTTCCCTCTATCCAATCCGATTAAGTCAGGTTATTACGGCAGTTGTGCATGTTCAGTAATAAGTAAGGTGCCGTTTATTTACACATACTTTTGGTAGGTAAGTAAACCATACAGTCTGTGTAAATATGCTGTTGATTTAGAGAAACATTTTGCTACTTTACAGATCAACGGCAATTTATTAATTAACATAGTCCGTAATAATTTCCGTAACAACATGTTAATGTAAGCAACATTGTGTCACTTAACAGTTTTTAGCTTAGCAAAAGAGGAACGTTCAGTGCGACCTAAAAAACGTTATTTGAAATATAATATCTCAGGTGAACTATGGAGAAATGTTATTATTACATACAAAATAAACCAGCAAAACCGGGTTTTAAGCGATTTTATTTTGTTATGTGTCTTCAATGTTACGCCAAGTTTTGGCAGCTAGTTGCATTCACCTCGGGTGTGTCATATTTTTGCACGGTACCTACAAAGATCGATCTATCTGCTGTAAGAAGTCCATTTGCGTCTTCAGAGTGTTTTTTTCTTTCTTTTTTTTTTTTCTTTTATAAATCGGCCTTCTCCAACCGCTTTCCTGAGATGTATTTTCCCTGACCCGGATACCTTAGCATGCGTCGTAGCTGGTCAGAAAGACAGATTGGACTGAGCAGTCGCTACACCGTTTTACTGTACCCCAACAGGAAGCGGGATCTGATTTCGTTGCTCACGGGGAATTTTATTTTTTGATTACCGTATACAACTTAATTGCGAGCATTAGTCATTCAAACAAATACACCTACTCGTTTCATTATTATTATTATCTTTACTTTCGATTTCCATAGCGACTGTCATTGACGGCTGTGTTTAAGACCTATTTTTAAACTGAGACCGTTTATAATAGTTTATATAAATAATGAATTAATAGTACATCCTTACAGTTCCAGAGGATTATGACAGCGCCGTGCCTGAAATGTTGCGAATTTGAAACATGAAAATGTTTTTATGACTATTCAATTTTCCTATATATTTCATTAATACAATATCTCATATAGTGGTATAATTAAGTGTGCCCCCCCCCTCCCCCATCTGTTTTCATACTAGTTTAAAAGAAAGTTTTAACTGAAATTTTAAAAGCATTTCGTGGAGGACTAGTATTTTTGTGTTCCATAAATGCTGCGCTTTGTTTTTCACAGTGAATGCTATAAATAAGCTTAATAACGTTTAGATGTTGTACGCTGGTACAGGAGGTCTTGTGAACTGAATTACGTTGTTGTTGTTAATGCTGAATGAATATCAACAGTGGACCATGTATCTGTGAGGAAGACCTCTGTGCCAGCTAAAGTCACCTGACAGTGATGCATAGACAATGGACACGATTGATGGAAAGGTATATCATTATTTAAAGAAAAGGATTGGAAAGGAGAATAGATTGTAATTTTATGGGCACAGATGATAGAAAGTCCCTAGTATGAATTTGGATGTGCAAAAAAAAATATTATATTGATTTAAATGTAAAAAAAAAAATGTATCAAATTTTTAATTTGTGTACATTTTTTTGTAATTGTATTTTAGAACGTGACCATAAACGACGTGGAAAGTTTGTGGACGGGGTGTGTGTTCCTCTTCTTGCAGTCAGCTTGTCCTCAGGTCAACCTACTCACGCTCTACAGAGACCTGGTGAAGAAAGCCGATCTTTTCAAAGTCATTAAGCAAACGCTATCAGGTGGGTGGCAGACAGGCGGCTCAAAATGCTTTTTTCCGACCTTAACATTTTCGAGTTACAGTGACTCGGCACTGTAATGCAAGCTTCTGTAATTAACAATTTGACATCCTGAGCATGTAGCTCCTGTTTATACAAATTAAACGAGTGTATGTACAGCAAAGCCCTATCATAACCATCTTTATCAAAGGCTCTTTTAATGGGAAGTGAAATCTGACTGCGGAAATGTACTCTCTTTAATCTGTGAGAGCTGTGTATTAGTACTGCCTTGTAAGGATTGTGTAACGTTACTGTGTGCTTGTAACCAGTTTTACCTGAAACAGCCCAAAGCTAAAACTGGGAGTCCTTTGCCAATTGAAACAAACTCTTGTCTGCCAGTGGCTTTGGAAAAACCTCAGCCCAGCAAGGTGTTCTTATCAAAAAAATGTTTTGTCATAGCCTTTACTGACACCAGATTTATGGGTGGAGCCTCAGGAAACCGTGTTTCCTAGTTCTGGTCCTGGAATCACTGCTTTGAAGAACGGACGTTGGAAAACCTTCGGGAAACTCCTAAAGCGTATTTGGTTCCGAATATAGGGTGTCCCATATAAATGCAACAATAGGGAACAATAGGGTATTACTTTTTACTGGGTAGGGAAGAAGCCCCCTTGTCGTAACCTCCCGTTATAACCACCCTGTCCCCATCCCCCCACCATGATGCAGCTGTCTGTAAACATTGTCAGTGCCGCCAATGTCTCTCCTAGGGAATTTCTGCGCAAGAGTTGTTACTGCTGACGCCACCATCATGGCATGGCCTCGATGAATGAAAACAACCAGCTGCTCTCCGAAATTTCATGCCCAACGTCAGCTGTGCATTACTAACATGTTTTTTTTGGGGGTTTTTTTAAATAAGGATTCCACAAAGTATCTAGGAGACCCTCCAGATGAGGCGCGGACATGACACAGACCGCTGCCTTATTGTTAGCAACGTGAAACTCACAGCCAGGAAGTTCACAATAGGTAGAAAATCAGATCTTAGCACAAGCAACCTTAGTATTAGTAAAGATAGCAAATTCAGGGGAAATGTAGGGACTTCATATTGTCTTTGTGTTTTAACCAAGCCGCCTTATACTGTCAGCACCTCTGGCAAATATACAGTGCTAAGAGATTAAATGCTAGCAAATGTCACTCGATACTGTCCTTTCAGGTGATGATGAAAGCTTCAGCCCGTTTAAAAAAAAAAAAAAGGGAAGAATGAGTGAGGTTATTTTCTTGCCCAATTTTACATTTTCTAGTTTGTACTAAAGTTCTAAATTGGTCAGTGCTCCGGGCAAAGTCATAGTTCAGATTGACCGCACTAATCAGGGAGCATCTTTTTGTTGACAGTGCTTTGTTGACCAGTGGCCCTCGGTGAAGATCTTATCTGAAGACTTGCCTGTCGGGAGCTGGTTGTCGTTTGTTGCCTCTGTCACCATTAAGAAGATGCTCTGCTATGGCATGTGTTAACAAAAGAACAAATGATTGTGATTAATGGTCATTAAAAATGTTCACCCACTTCAGTATCGATCTTTATCAGCGTGAGTTAACGTCATCAGGTGTCATCAACCCTGGTTCCGTGGAGAATGCTGGGTTTATGCTCTTTATTAAAACCAGATTTTAATGACTTGACTGAAAGTTACCTATTGGTAAAAGAAAGCCACTTTGCCTCCCCCCCAGTATAACCTACCCATTGAAGAAATTATCGACTTAAATCGTTTTTCCATTTCCAACCCATTTTTCATTTCCAACCCTTTTTACTTCCACCTTTCCACAGATGCTACAGGTGGCTCAGATGGGTATGAGATCCTAAAGCTGCACGACGCTGATCCACTCTTGGGGGTCGAGATCAAGTTTATGGACAAGAATGTTTGCCGAAGGTTCTTGGAGAGTTACAGCCACAGTTTGGTCAGACAGGCCTTTGCTCAGCATGCCGTCAGCGTTCTCTCCGGACCAGAGGACTACGGCATAAACACCCAACTCAAGGCTGGCGACCAGACCCTGGATAACTGCTTCAGTGACCTGGAGTTATGCCTGGAAAGCATTCACTTGTTGCAGGTGAGGGGGGTGCAGGTCTCTCGGTAAAGGTTCTCGTTAGTTCAGTCCGTTCTAGGAGGCACCAAAAACAGTTCTTTACATTACGTAGTGGAGTGCATTTGGGGGTTACTGAGGATTGTCAGGCGATGTAGTGAGAATGACGCGTTCTAATGCATAAAACTTTAAAACTTTGCATTAACATGGAGGACGAATGACAAAATTGCAACAATTTAGCTTAGTCTTGTTCTATCCTTCAATTACCAGACTTACTCTTTAAGTGGTAATTTATTGAGGTCACTGTGTCATGCATCGGTTGGCTGGGGTGAGGGCTGTTGGACAGTCCCCTTTTTAAAAAAACAATGCCTTGTGATTGTGTGTTTGCTGTGTTGGGTTGCTGTGTGGATGATGGAATCTCCTCTGCTGCCAGCCTGTCCGTTTACGGGATGATGAAGTCTCCCAGCTTGAGAGGCAGCTGCAGAATTTAGCCTTAGGTGACAGAGAGCCCACCAACACCCCTCGGTCTCAGGTGCCCAAACTGGAAGTTCCCACTGAGCCCAACAACTGCTTTCGCTTTCAAAAGAAATTGTTTGGTAAGGTGAATAAATATGACTTGACTTCCTGATAAAAATTAAATGATACCATGGGAAATTATTATTTGCTTTTCAGCCTTTAATTTCATACCAGGCTGATAATATTTACAACTTTATTATAATAACAACCTTTATAAACAATCTCAACAACTAAGCTGTTCCTTAATGCCTTCATTTTTTATCCTCTAGAGCTTTTCTAAATTATAATGTATTTTGTTCTTGCCAGAGATTTAGTACTGTCAAGTTTTTGATTGGTCTGCGACAGTTTCAGTCAAGACCATGGCTGCGTTTATACCACGGTGCTACTTTCTTGTAAAATCATACGGTTTATTATTCTGTTCTTCAAAGCATTACGTAACGGTTTACAACCGTCTTTCAGATGACCGCCAGCTAACTTCTGTTGACCAGCATCGCTTTGCCACCAACATTGGGCGAGACTGGAAAAAAGTTGGCCGCGTGCTGCAGAAGACGTGTCGGGCTCTGGAGAACCCTGCCATTGATAACCTGGCTTTCGAGTACGAGCGGGAGGGGCTGTATGAGCAAGCCTATCAGCTTCTTAGCCGATTCATCCAGGCTGAGGGCAAGTGCGCGAGGCTGGGCCGACTGGTCAAGGCCCTGGAGGAGACCAGACTCACTGGCATTGCCGAGATCATGCTGGACATCACTCCCAGGGAGTGATCCTGCTAAGTCCTCACATCCCTATGTTTATATTGCATTCTCTCAGGTCGGAATCAACTCAGCTTTACCAAAAGGACCCTTCACGTTATTGTATTTTCTCCTTCTTGTTCTTTCTAGAAACGTTTCTTGCAGAAGTGCCCAGTGTCAAAAATTTGAACGATTTGGAGGACTCTGCTTTTAATGGACATTAATATTGATCGGTTATTGGTTTTCTCTTTGCTATGTACCTCAGTTTTGTACATGTGTATTTCCATTATTGTACCCTTACTTAAGGATGCATTTGTGGTCTACCACGCCGTGACCCGACTGTCGTTCCTCTATTGCTATTTAAAAACCTGAGGCGCGCCTCACAAAGCCAAACTTCATCTTTTCCATCCTTAAATGCTGCGGATATTATTTCTTGGACCACACGTGTAGTTTGAGTATTTTGAATCTGGTCGAACTTTTTTATAATAGGTTACATTTTTAATACAAACAGACACACACACAAACACATATATGACCTTTTATTTCCAATTGTTTGTGTAAGATGTATCAATTTAGAATGAACAAATATTTTATAATGGGTTTTGTAGAAAAACAATAAATTCAAATGGCATTATACATACTTATACCAAGTGTTCCTTCTAAATCCCTGTCGGTCAGTCAGTTTAAGGAACTCTTTTATCCTTTAATTTGCGATAAACGAGAAACATTTCGATCACGGTTACCGATGATTTAGGAATATAGTATATTTAGTCAAATAATAACGAATAGCAGTATTTTTAACGGTCGTTGTCGCCATTCGATTGTTATTTTTTTTAATATGTTTCGAGTAATCACGTGCATGTTTTATATCACACAATACACGTAATGCCATAATATGTAATACCGTAACATATTAATATGACGCTTCATTACATCAAAAGGTCCTGGCCACGTGCTTATGTAAGTGTTCAGTTTCAGTTGGATTTTTTTCTTCAAACCAGGCTAGTAACCTTCGATTATATGGTGATAAATACGATTAAATAAAATGGTAATTCCTGTTTGTCCACAGTGATCGACTGCACCTATTTTGTGTAATCAGACAAAAATGCACTACTGTGCAGATGTCAGCGCCATCTACCGCGAGGATACGTGCATGCCAAAATACATGCAAGAACTAGAAGTAAAGGAAATCGTGATGCAGCTTTACAATTAAATCCTTACGTCTCGTGTAGAGCTTATCAATATGTACGGGAAAACATTATAGTTTGCGATTCATTTTAGGACAACGAAAACAGACTCGTGCACAGTGTGAGTGATAAAAGATCTCTTTCAAGAACACTCGTAAGAGTGTTATTTAAAAAATGTTTTTTTTCCAAGATTAGTTCAACCCTCCCTATTAAATGTCATTTGAGCATCACTGGTGGATATAATGAAAGATATAGCAAGATAAAGGGAGACTTTAACATACTATTAAGAGAGAGAGAGAGCGAGAGAGAGAATGTGGAATGAAGGTGTATAAAAAGGGACTGATGGGCTGTTAGGACAGAGCAGATGGAAGAGGAAGAGAGCATGGGTGGAGGAGGGAGGGAGGGAGGAGGGAGGAGAGCAGATGGAGGAGGGAGACTGAAATACACAGATAAGCAGGCGTCACATTATTTATTTGTATGTGATGCCCGCTTAGAGGGCTCATGTGTTATGCATATTTTTAACAAGTTTATTTTTCAGCCAGACCATTACACAGAACCTGCGCGTTCAACGGAGCTGGTGTTGTCCATTTCGGTGCTTGTCCCTTTATCCCAGTAAGCCGAGATATGTGACCTGAAGAGCCTTAATGGGAACTGGTTAAACCTGGGGTCGTTCTAGTTTTGCAAGGAGGTGGAGATAAAGAGTGCGTAATTGTTTAATTACAGCTCAAACACACAGGTGTGCTACCTGATTTGTGTTAACAGGATCTGTTTGCTTTTTTTTTTCTTTTCTGCTGGCGTTCTCATTCCGTCACATTCGGGATGCGCGTGAATTTCGCAATCCTGTACCGAAATCCTGTACCGAAATTCCGTGTCAGCGACAAGGAGAGCCGTAGTATGGAAATGCTGTACGACTGAGGGCTCAAAAGAGTTTGTTCGTTTGTGTTAGACATTAGGGCCTCTGTAGGGTCGTGATCTTATTATTAATCATTTTAAAAGCATCCCTTAAGCTGCAGAAATGGTGTCCCACTTGCTCAGTCTAGAGCTCATGTCCATTTGCAACACACCATGATGCTAATCTCAATAAATGCACGGTCCATTAAAAGAATGACGTAAGTCTTACATAACTACTGTATTTAGTTGTATATATCTATTATGATTATATGTTTTTTTTAAGTTGATGAAATGTGAGGGTTTAGCACCACATTCATTTGTCAAATGGTAGTCACCTGGAATATAACCTTCTGGGCGGGACACCCCTCCTGGAATGAACTCTTCCCCCTCCTTTGTTGAGGACTTTGCTAGAGGTTCCTGGATATGAACCAAGTCTATATGGAGGATTTCTCCTGGTAAAGTGAGTACTTTCATCAGTGGGGTTTCAGATGGGTCCCTCGTTTCCGTTTTAAATAGGCCTGAGGAATGTATCGAAACTTCAGGACTCCACAAGGACAGAATTAAGCCCTGAGGTCTCTTGACATCCCTGTGCAGGTGACGGCTTCCAGTGTGGGATCCTTTTTCCGCTGAAACAAGCATGCATTACTTATTCTCCCTTGCACACTGCATGGGGCTGAACAACGCATGTTCTTTAAACGTCCTTTAAGATATGTGATAAAATATAACGGGTGTGTTCCTGCGAGTATGCAATAGTTGGCATTTGAATACGATATTTGATAATAATTTATTTAGCACGTCAGACTCATGTGCCTGTCAGGAATATAACCTCTGCAGGCTTCAATAAATATTCTGGATGTGCTGAAAAGCTGTCTGTACCGAAAGTCTAGGCCTAAATACTGTGTGTGTGTGTGTGTGCGCGCGTGTGTCTTTTTCTATGTGCCACTCTGCAGCTGGAAATTTCAATACAAGGACAGTGGCATTTTCCACCAGGGTCAGATGAGAGTTTGGAGTAGAGAAGAAGGTGATATGTGAGGATTGCTTAAAGTGTATTTTCATAATTCATGACTGGAACTCTGCTGGTGGGATGGAACACCATTCTTCCAAAATATATTCCATCATTTGGTGTTTTGATGACGGTGTTTGGCGAGCGCTGTCAAAAATCTCCTACAGTGTTCGGTTGGGTTGAGATCTGGTGACTGCGATCGTAATAAAACCTTTTCAGTTTCATCCAGTCTGCTGGGTTCACCATGAAGAATTGATCTTCTGCCTTCAACCCTTTTTTTAAATGTTATTTTGTCCGTAGAGACAAAATAGAGATCTAGATTTATGTCATTTTGATTTACAGCAACTTTTGTGTTAGGCTGTGTCTGTTGAGTAACCTTTTAACTAATGTGGCCAAACTGACACCAGAAAGTTTTGAGAAATCAATACGTAGTCTAGTCCATATTAAAGAGGGTAAGGACGAACTCTAACCTTTGTGTTTGACTGTCAGTGATAGGTGTGTGGTAATCAAAGGATTATGTGATCAACGCGTAGCAATGACTGTCTATCAAGTATTTGGGGTACGGTGAATGACAGCCAGTTCACTTGCATCCTGTGAACATCGATCACCTGTCTACAACGTTCTGCGGCAGAGACGTCTGTCTGGACAAGCTCTCAAGCGCTGAAGCTTGATCAGACAGCTCCTAGTTGATAAATGCCATGTTCCTAATCCCAAAGTCCCATTGCCGTACGCGAGAGGTGATGGAGGGGAGAAAAAGCCATATGCAGCGTTTCAGTTGTGATACATATCCCCAGTTTGTGATTTTTGTGGAAAGGATCAAATCTCTTTAAGACTCTCAGTGACATTCTACCTGACCTCAATTATTATTATCAAACTGATTTTCCATCTGTCTATCAAAACATTTTCCGTTTGCTAATGATACTAATGCTATTTTTAAAATTTAAATATATGTATGAAGAATAAATGATATGTATCTGTACATAGACAAATTCATCGTGTTTTTTTTCAGGCCAGTCTGATTCATTCATTCATTCATTCCAGTGCGATATTTGTTGAGTGAAAAGCTCAAACCTGCTGTCAACAGTGGGAAAAGCTTGTTTTATTCAGAAGGATGCTGGAAAGAGCTGCACTTTGTGGATGTGTGCCACCCCCCCCCCCCCACATGCATAATTCAAAGACACTGCTCTTTAGTTTAAAGCGCCCACAGTGCCGTCCCTCACGTCCCACAGAGATGGGCTGGGAGTGCACCCCTGAATCTGCAACGTTCCCGAGCTCCAGAAATTCTCCCCAAACAGGACAGGCAGAAACCTTATTTTCTTCATGGCTTGACTCAGAGTACAACAGAACTGATTCACATTTTTTACATTCTGCTGAATGTACTTGGGTTTTTTAAAATTTATTTTGCTGCAGTGGAAAGTATTGAATTAATATTTTGCAGGACGGCCCTACTGTCCGAGGTTCCAGAAATGTTTCAGACAAGTGATTATATAACAATGCAGAAATTGTGGGCTGTGAAATCTGGCCATTAAGGACCAAGGACAAAGGCCTATGAGCATTCAGGAGTTTTAGACAACCAAGGATCCCCCATGGGTAAACCGATATCATAGTACTTATATTTTACAAATGAAAGTTTGGAATCTTTTTCTTCTCTATTCCGTTTTTTGGGTCTATTCATCCCCAGGCCATACTTGTCGTTGGTGTTTGCTGGTTGGTGATGAGAGATGAGCGACACTGGGCTTTGACAAAGCTGAATCTCTGCTGAAGTCACGCTTTCTTCTTTCGGCAAGGATCCGAGCACATCCCAACCAGAAGGGGCATTGATACAATCTTTCTCTTCCAGTTGTTATATAAAGACAGCTCAGTTGGGAACAATGCCCTTCATCTTGGTTTGAACTCAAACCCGAGGCAAAACTTCGGAGGACACGTTCGGATCGCGAGTTCGGACAGCGACGTACTCGTACCTCTGCGATACAGGCCGCACACAGCCAGGACACAGGGGCACACAACATCGGTCGTCATTACTTTTGCCACCACACTGCTCTCCAGATTCTCCCGACAGGGTGTTTCCTCCAACGCTGACCTGGGTGGGTATCCCCACCTGGCTTCTAACCCACGACACTCCAATTCTGAGGGATCAGTGTCAGCCTTCCACACACTGCTTCTAACAGCCCGTCAGGAAATGCATTAATATCTAAGACCTGGGATATACCATTTTAGTAAATTACTTCCTGGGAATTCCTGGGGGCAGTGACATTTTGGTTAAGATGAGGGGATGAGGTTACAGATATAAATCTGAATAAGAGCCCTGGTGTTATAACCTTAGGCACTTAAACTGAATTGTTTAATTAAATATACAGCTGTGTAAAGGTACGAAGCGTAAAACTGTAAATTATTTCTGTAAAATATTAGAGAATGAAGCCATGGTTTCGGGAACAGTCCCAGAAATGGGCTGCCTTTTCATGCTTCTATGTAAGTATGTTATCAGTGTGACCGGTCTGCGTTCAGATTTTTCATATATATATATCAGACTCTTTCAATTTTTCACTCCCTCTTCCCGTCCTCTGAAATTGAGCATTGAGTGTTTCCAGGGATTTGGAAGGATTAATATGCCCACATTCAGAAAGGTTTTATTGGATTATGAGAGTCTTCAGTTTGTTCTTGATTCGTTGTAAGTGTAAAGGATTTTTTTTTCTTACTCTTCTTAATGTTATAGTTCTGTCATAGTTTCCTTTATGATAATTTGATAGGCACTGATTTTCTTTCCCAGGACATCCTTTATCAATAGTGTTTAATACAAGCAAGAGAACATGATAGCATGCATTTGTAATGCAATGTGATGTGATCGCAATGCACCTGTCGCTGTTTGTTCAGGACCGTGGACAGCGGCGGGCAGCTGAGGAATGTGCTCACCTGAGAGTGGTTGACGAAGCTAGGCCATGGAATCACTCTGGCTGCAGTGCCATGAAAAGAGACATGCTGTTTGTCAACGATCTGCTCATCGTCCATCACTGCTACCAGAGTCTAGCCTCAGGTTTAAATGCCTTCTGGTTGCGGTGGACTGTGTCCCCTGTTATCTGTCCCACACTAAAGCATCCTCAGTGTAAACTTTAGCCTCCAGCGGCTCTGCGCCGCTCTGCCCAACTGCCAGAGAACCCCAAAGCCCTGTGTCAAAGCCTCACAATGTTCTACCTTTTTAAATGATGTTCACTGCTCATCCCCAATATCAACACGGTATGTGACCATACCACATCCCTGATTACACAACATCGTGGTGCTCAGACAGATTTAAAGATTGTTTTAGCTAGCGTTGAAAGGAAAGTGCCTGGAAAAATCATTTTAATTTGATAAAAATGTTTAAAACAACGTTGGTTATGAAATGCTAATCCTTGGAGGTTTTATTGCTTCTGATGAAAGTATGTTTAAAACACTGAAAGGAAACAACTTCCCCGCCACCCCCGCCCCCCCAGTTTCATCCTCCATCCCCGGTCATATTAAGCTGAATGCTACCTTCCAGATGTGGTGAGAGGATTAGGAAGCTTTTAAAGTATTCAATAAAATCAATTATGGGTCACATGTTACTTCATTCCAGTTATGGAATGATTTTGTAATGTACCATTATGCACAGAGCCTTGACTCTTTGCTACCACATGACTTCTAAATTAACGGGGAAACAAAATACTACTGGATCACAAAATCTAAACTGTTCCCAGTGGGTTTTTCAGCTTTCCCAGGGCGTTGATTGATGGGATATTTTATGGTTTACTGGAGTTCTTGGTTCGTGTGAATTGGGCCATATGTATGCAGTATACTACTTAATTTCAGCAGTCTGAAAACCACATAATGCCCTGACAAACTGCTTTCATCGCTCTCTCTCTCTGTCTCTCTCGCTCTCTCGCTCTCTCGCTCTCTCTCCCCCTCGCTGCCTGATACATTCTACAACATTTGCATTCATATAGTCTTATTAAGCTGAGAAGTAGGACATGCTTCGCTGAGACACACTTCATCCTCTCCTATCTGCTCTCTCGCTGTTTTTCCTCTTCTGTTCCCTCTCTCTGTTCCCCTCGCTCTGAATTTCTTTCTGAAATTCAAATACACATAGCTTTGCTGGCATGACAAATGGGATATATGGCTGGCCCAGCATCCAAGATATCCCTTTCCTCATTCTCTCTCCCTCTCTCTCTCTCTCTCTCTCTCTCTCTCTCTCTCTCTCTCTCTCTCTCTCTCTCTCTCTCTCACACTCTCTCTCTCTCTCTCTCTCTCTCTCTCTCTCTCTCTCTCTCTCTCTCTCTCTCTCTCTCTCTCTCTCTCTCTCTCTGCCTCTGTCTACTTTACCTGTTAAGTTGCAGACTATTAATCCTCGTGGTAATGGAAAGTCCTAGGCAAATAGTTATAATAAGAAGACATTCAGGTATATCCAGCAATATCCGACTTATCTGACAAAACAATTAGCAGACGGCTTTATAATACAACCACATGCGTTTTAGGAACTTGGCTTGCAAACCCACAAAGACATACAGTAAAGGGACGGATGGAAACGGAAGAGAAATTAAAGGCATGCAGACATGTGCAGGAGTGTTTCGCCATCTCAAAGCAGACCGTCTGTTAATAGTCACAGCCAAGTTTGAAATAATGCTGTGTATCGGAATTGGTTCCCTGCCAGCATTCCTTTCGGGATGGTAATTATTCCACAGGAGTCAGGAGGCTGTGGCTTTTAACAGTCAGAGTTGTTGGCAGCAGAGCCGTATGATTTCCAGCTACGGTCCCACTGTTTGGAAGCGTTTCCAATTGAGCCTTCATTGCAGCCCGAGAACATAATTCAGCTGTTAAATGGGAGGGCTCAACATTTCCCCATGAGCCCAGCCGTTAAAATATAGCAAATGAGGATCTCCGTGAATATAAGCTTCAGTGTGCAGCAGCTGTGGGAAGCTACGATGACAGCGCACGATGGGCCCTAATATTGCATAAAATAATGTCATTAGTGCCTCCAGGTAGAAGCTGTGGCATTGTACCTGCTGGGGGGAAAAAATAATTCAAATTAACTCTGGAAATGATACATTTGTGGTGAAAAATCGAAGTGTAAAAAGCAAAAATGAAAACAAAAATGCTGACAATTGAGGAGTCTGCTCACCTATACATACCTATATATACCTTTTTTTTTTTTTGCTTAATGGTCATTGCTTAAGCCAGCCCTGTCTGATATAAATCTGATTAACCCCTACCATTAGAGCGCTGTTGTCAGCGCGCCATTCCACAAACAAAAGAAATTCCCGAAGACCCCCAGACGAAACAGTTGTTGATGACTGTCAGTCTGGAATGGGGTACAAACCAGTTTTAAGGTTATGGGGCTTCACCAAACCACAATCAGAGCCATATTGTCCAAATGGAGAAATAGAGCAAAGGCGTAAAGTCGTCCAGGATGTCACAAAGAACCCTAGAACTTGTCAGGTGAAAACCAAACACTGAATTCTGGTGTAGGAATGTCATGCTAATGGTCAAGCATGGTGATGATGGTGTCCTGGTTTGGGGACGCTTTGCTGCATCAGGACCTGGATGCATTGCCATCTTTAAAGGAACCATGAATTTGGCTCTGTATCAGATAATTCTATAGGAGAATGTCAGGCCATTCAAATTTGGAATTGCCAATTGTACTAATGCATCTTGGCTTGTCGCCATTTGTATCCTGCCACCATACACGGAGAGGGTGAAAAAGTATGACTAGTCTTCAATCCTAGCCATCTACAAATGTGTCTGTGTCTTTCCCCTCTGCAGGCTACAGAGCCCCCACAAAATGTTCAGCGCGACGGAGGGGGGGAAGTGTGAACCAAGAAACTCTTTTCCATGCCAGATAATATGGAAACTTTGCCCTTGGGTTCTGATTGGCTCACGGGAAACCGGAAGTCCCAAAGTCTTGCACTTCTTGTGAACCTTCAGGCCCTGGTGAGGATGGAGCCAGCTTGTCTGGTGTCCTCATCTGGGGGATTCGGCAACCCTTTGATGTGATGGACTTTGCACCCCAGTCCTTTTGAAGTACCATCACTTGTTTATTATTTACTGTAAGCATTTCGGTCCAAGAGTTTCCTGAGGTGGAACAAACCAATGGCTATGTCTCAGCAGTGACGCGATGAATGAGAAATGTCTCCTTTGTTTTGAATTGTGTTTAGCTGCTTAGAGCTGGTTTGCTGCACATTCAGAGTTTGGGGCAGGGAAGGAGTTTTTTGAGGTTATTGAAGCTGCAGCTCTGATAGTTCATGACATTAAGTTAATAAAAACAAGGCAATAGCCTTCCAGTCAGAAGTAAATTAAAACCCTCTGTATGGCAACAGTGAGTATCAGCAGTCAGCACCCAGCTTATCCTGCATGCTTGGGGACATTAAATACGGGACGTTTGCTGTTAACATGAAAGGAAAATGTCTCTAAAGTGGAGATTGATCCAGCTGCTGACATGCATCTGCATAATCTAATTGGAAATTCTTACCTTTTTCCTGTAAATTATATTGGGTCAGCATTGTGTTTTAAAAGATAGCTGCTGGGTGATTGTAGAATTGTTGGTGGGTATGGTGAGTAACCTTCTCTTTCATGAAGGAATTGTCATTATCTATCCATGCTGTTCCAGTGAACCCTCCACCCTCATCATCTAACCTCTTCGGTGACAATGGCTTGCCTGTTCTCCTCCTGGACATAGTGCATTCCACACATGAGAGAGAGACACGTGTACACACCCATACCGTCTGTCCTCCAAAGGCTGTTGCTGCTGGACTCTCATGTCGACGGAATTGCAAATGCTTTTAGCTGATTGCATCACCAGGGAAATGAAATCCCACATGATAGCGATGACCCAACCGGACCTCAGCCCGTGCCATGGTTCCGCCCCCTTGTTTTGAGACAAAACTATTGAGCCTGGGCAGCCTTTTTCTGCTTCTCCTCCCTTCCACCATTCCCTGAGAGTCATTAGCGTATGTTCGCAAGGATGCCACATCAGGGATAATCTACACGCATTCCTATTAGTATAAAGAGGATTGGGTGTCCATTTCGCAGGAAGGACCTCAGCCAAGAGCCCCCAGGCCACAGCGGCAGTGTGAGGTTGAGAGAGTCTGGGTGAGCCGAGAGGCACGCATGGGGAGGGGGTGAGATGCGCTGAGATTCGCAGCACTCCTAACCACACCGAAGGCCCTCTTAATCGAGCCATGTGTTTCCTCTCTCGCTTCTCGACCTGCTTGTTTGTTCTACTCTACTTCATTTCCTTCTTCCTTGACCTTTTCCTCTTCCTGAATGTTTGAACATGCGGCCGCCAGCACGATTATAATCTTTGTTTGCTTAATGGGCACTCTTATCCAGGTTGATAGAGCGGAGAATTTGACGTCTCATAGATTATGTATGACCCAAAGACTCAGCATCCAAAGCTGTAGCCATTACCCCAACAACACTCTCTAGACATGTTGATTTAATGGGTGACGATATTCACAAAACACCAGGGCGTAACCCCAAGCGCATAGATCCCTGCCGCCTGTGTGGAAATCTGCCGTGCCCACTAGCCTTCACATCCAAATACTGGGTTTGGGTCAATAGAAAAAGCAGTTATAAACTTAGAAAATAAGGAAATAAGATTAAAACAAAAAAGATTTGAACTGTGGTACTAAGCCCAAAAATAGGAATTAATGTCCATTTTCATATTCAAAATGATATTTTATTATATTTACTGTATACATGACTATATAGGACTTCCTGTATGTCTTCCTCCTTCTCAAGCAGAAAGCTAAATGGTCGACGGCACTGAATGTAGCGAAGTAATGGTTTAGAAATACCCAAAATTATTTTTGGAGCACTGCAGCGTGTGGTCCTCAGCATGAAGTGACCTGTGAGGAAGGGAGTCGGGAACACATTCTCATCAGGCCGGAGCAGAGCGAGAGCCATCAGCTCCGGTCCAAGCCGTAGGGGAACGATAGTCTCAGCTGCTCCAGTTTAATCCAGTGTCAAATGAGACAGAAAGGGCCGTTCAAGTGTGCCGGGCACATTTCGCTCTGTTACCTGGGGAGAGCAGCTGTGACGCTGACGTGCCCCTCAGGGTGAGGTTGTTTTCCTGGGTTGTGCGCTCTACGCTGCCCCTCCCAACGGACGGAGGACGGCGGTGCCTAACTTTGCTGCTAACTGCATGCGTCATACTTGCAGTTGAGACTTTAACTTTAACTTTAACTTAGGAACCCGTTCAGGAAAAGTCAATATTTTCCCAAATAAGCTGCTTTTTTGAAGAAGTGAAAGTATAATCAACCCAACTAAAATATTGTAATCTTCTTAATTTTAATTAAATGGGCCATCTGTGTTCCCAAGGTATTTTCAGACAATGTCCTGTGAATGGTAGGTTTGTATTGGCAACAGATTGCAGGGTGTTCTGGCAGGGTGATGATGACAGCGTGAATGTGTATGTTGCACGCGGCGAGTACACGGCTGCTAAATGATTGGAAATACTCGGGTTTCGGACAATTTTGCGGAACTAGCGAACTATATTGTCCGCAGACACATTCAAAATAAAATAAAAATAAAAAAACACTCCTCGTTGATACACAACACAAAACAATGAACTAAAACAATAAAGTAACAAGATAGACAAAACTGACTTCCCTAATGAGAAAACCATGATGTTAATATAGGTGCTGGTGGGTGTAACTGATCTCGTGTGACACTCGCGCCACAGTTTGCAAGGTGAAGTTTAGAACGACTATGAACAGGTATCCAATTTTTATTTCTCCATAACCGCACATAGTGAAATTTTAAAATGTATAACTAATACCCTTGAGCCTCCACTTTTAAAGCAGATCGATCCTACCAAAACCACACTTCAGAAGCATTGAACTGGAATCCATCTGGTTTCTGGAAAAGACAATTAAACCCGCAAATAAAACTTTCTGTCAAAGCAAACTCTTGGCAAGTTGCAAGAAAGTCCTCAAGATGTCTCCTCAGCCGGGCCAGCTGGAGTCTCTGGTACAACATTTTTAAATGGAAGTTTAACAAACACTGGACCTCAGGAGGACGATAAACCTCAAACAGAAGGCAATCCAAGATTCAGCCTCAAGAGTGTTACCATCCGACCATTTCCAAGACTGACCATTTTCACAACTGACCATTGCCCCTGCTATGCTAATCTGCCACTGCTCATGACCCCCCCCCCCTTCCTTGCATTTCTTTTGGTGTTTTGCACACCAAAGAATGAATAAATAGGTGAACAGATTCACTTGCCTACCTTCTCTGCGCAAACTCCTCATCTGCATCGATCAAGTCATCCAGGATGGCCACACCTAAGAATCAGAGAGCGCAGCGTGTGACTTCCTCCACACACACCTGGGTATTAGTTTAGATATGCAGGGAAAGTGCAGCTCAACCTCACTTATAGTAGCAGACATGCTCAGTATACCACACAGCATTAGTGGTAATGAATCGTCCTTATGTCTGTTCAAGTTGATTGAAAGTATCTATTCCAGTTGAGTGTGAATTATTAGGCAATAGGCCGCAGCACTGTCAGTTCCCATTGTTTGGTCGCGATGGATGCGGAGATCCTTTTTTTAATTTATTATATTTTTACATTTACATTACCTTCTAACACAGCAAAGCCGTTATTCTAGTTAAGCTGAGTTATATCACAACGTACAGCACAAGGTGAGTCCTTGTACTGGGGATGTATTTATTTATTGCCATTACTTTTTCAGTTGACAGGAGTGGGTAACCTTGCAATGACAATGACAACAATAAAATAATTGAGGTGCATTGATTTGAATAGACTCAGAATCGCCAACAACCTTTTCACCTGGTCACCTCGGTTTCACAGTTGTTTGGATACGTTGTTGGGTGAGCGCGGTGTTGTTCTGGCGAAGAAAATTTTCCGATATGTATAGCAAAACACCCTGCAAACAATGACTTTGAGCCCCAACGTTCTGTTCCCCCATACACATGGTGAATAATAGTGACATTCTGATGCTGTAAATAAAACCTGCATGACAAAACTGGGCAACATTAAGGTCAGCTCAGTGTGCCTAAAGGACAAGTCAACAACAAGGCAGTCAACCAGAATTTTTGTGAGATACAGTGAGTGCACATCTGAGAATTAATCACTCAAGTAAACCCTAAATAAACTATTTTCCCCAGTATAGGGGACACTTTTAATTATTTAATGAATGTTGTTTAAGCTGATGTTAGTTTTGCTGTTGTTACTTTTGAAAGAGTATCTGTACAGGCCTGCTATATGTGGAATGATAATTTTGCACAATATTTATTCCTCATAATATATTACATATAGAGTATATACTGCAATTAGTTTGTAATATCACCGTTTTCAATGTATATATCAAAAAAATCTATCCATTCTCTAATCAAATCTAATTGATAATGAATTGTCAGATGGCCTTGTAATTCATATTAGATGTTTCCCTTACACATTAATAAAGCCATTTTTCCAGTATTTGTACTGTGGAATAAGTAATTATTAGGATTAACGATTAACACAAAATGGCGAACATTTCAGTAAAAGATTTACTGGATAAAGACAGAATCGACTGGATTATGTGAAGTAGCTTGTATCTCAACATTTTCAAGAAAACTATCACAGGAAAGCCAAAAAAGTTTAATAAGCAAAACTTTAGCATAAAATCTTTAAGGAACACGAGAAAAGGCTATCAGTGAACTGACAACAGAACTTGTGCAATTCTCAAGCGTGGCTGCCTGCCCATCAACAGTACAAAGGTCATCCTTGAAATCAGGACTTAAAGGATACCCTTAAATGGTAGAAGAAAATGGCCTAGTGTTGACTTCAGCAAGGTGCAGACAAATTATAATTCACCAGGGCTATACCGAAGGGTGCATGATTGATTGGCCCAAACTTTAATTTACAATAAGGTTATCATAACACACTGTATGAATAATGAAAACGAGAAAGATTAGCCCGGAGTCGTTCTGTGTATGGCATGGCCCCCGCAAAGCTCAGATCTCATTATAAGCTGACCTGTATGTGACTATTTAGAGAGACGATACATTTTAAAAGATTTAAACTTAATGATTTAAACAAGAATTTATTTTGGTTTTATTTAAGATTAGTGTCTTTAGAAATATGTGATTAATTTAAAAGAGTTTTGCACATACACACATACACACACACACACATATATATACTTATATTTTACTTAAATTTTGCTTACTTTATTTATTACAAGCCATAATACACTCAGTGTTCAGGTTTTTAAGTACAACACCCTGTTAATGGAAATTGATCACTCAGTCATTCGGTTATTGTTCAAGGTAAAAAACAGGTAGAATACATTAAAAAAGAGTCAGGATTTGTGTCATGCTGATGGCAGATTCAGGATTCGGTGTAAGCAGCTTAAGTCCATGGAACCATCCCGCTGGTGGCAGTAGTGCAATGGTGTGGGGAAAGTTTTCCTAGCGCACGTTAAGTCCCTTGACACCAATTGAGCCGTGTTTGAATGCTGACAGCGTACCCTTTGTCACATGGATACCTCCAGCAGGATAATGCGCTGTGTCACAAAGCACATGTTGTCTCACAGATTTCCAGGAACATGAGAGTGAGTTTACTTGAGTGGCCAGAGCAGTCCCCCAGACCAAAACCCAATAGAGCATCTTTGGGATGAGATGGAACGGGCTGTTCACACCATGAATGTACTGACGTCCAACCTGCAGCAATTATGTGATGCCACCACATCAGTATAGACTAACATCCATGTGGAACGTTTCCGACACCTATTAAAAATCCAGTCCTGAAGAATTCGGGCTGTTCTGGAGGCAAAGGGGGGTTTGGCCCAGTACCAGATGTGTGTACCTAATAAACTGCCCACTGAGTGTATATAACAGCAATAATCTGATTATCAGATATATGCATACATGAATATATGATAGAACAATGTGATTTAGTCTAAAAGATTTTGAAGAACGTAATATATCAAATTTCGGTGTCATTTTGCGGGATTCGCCAACTCCCCCGAAAGAGACTGCAATCATTACAGTTAGAATGCCATGCTGCTCACAAAATGCCTGGCAGCTGGGCACTTCGTCGGATGTCTTTAATGAAGTAAGAAAAACACAGCTCTTCTTCTTTCGGTGTCTACTGTATTTAAACTGTATAATGTCAGGACGGTCGCTCGAGCATGCTCGTTCGCTTAGGTTCTGACGTCAACGGGATTGTCAGTGAGTGCCGTGCTTTCAAGCCAGCGCACTCTCCCTCCTTCCCCTCCATTCTGAGCAAGCTAAACGATGCGATCGCTCGCAGCCGTCGTCGCCGCCCAATAGAGACCCCTCAGTCCAAGCGTCGAGCCTTGAAACCTTCGAAAAAGAGACTTACGGATAGCCTGACAGGGAGACAAGCTTTTTTCAAACTCGTCTCAATTGTTGTTGACCCGATTTTAATGCTTTAGCTAGTAGCCAAGGGAGAGAGGGGGAAAGAGCGGTTGAGAGAGAGAGAGAGAGAGAGAGAGAGAGAGAGAGCGCGCGCGAGAGAGGGACAGGAAAGAAACAGAGAGGAAAAAGACTGCTTGTGTTGCTTTTACCTCGCCTATTCTGGTGAAAAAGAAGAGCGGTGGGTTGCCTAACCATGGGATGTACATTGAGTGCTGAGGAAAGAGCGGCTTTGGACAGGAGCAAAGCAATCGAGAAAAACCTAAAGGAAGATGGAATCACTGCCGCAAAAGACGTGAAATTACTCCTGCTAGGTAAGTGGGATCTTCAAGAGGAGGGAAGCTCTGTCTTGGCTACTGATTTCCTTGTCCATACAAACCGTTAGTGGATTTCATAGAACCGAGCATATCGATGTATTTAGTTCTGTCACCTCTTGGTTTCCTAGAACAACAAATACAAAAACAACTACAACAATAATAATTTTAATAATACTGATGATGATGATGATGTTGCTGATGATTGATAATAATAGCAATAACAACAACAACAACAATAATAATATAAATACACACATACATATAAGCAACAGTGACGAATACTATTATATATTTCTCTATATTGTTTTCTGTTTTATTTCAATAGGGGCCGGAGAATCTGGCAAAAGCACCATCGTCAAGCAAATGAAGTAAGTGTTTTAGGTTAAGTGTCTTTTCGATTTGAAGGTGGGCGAATGAACCCCCCCCCCCCCTTCCCCTCCGCCCGCCCTTACTGTTCATTCGTAGTTCGGTTGGTGAATACTTCGATCCGCCATATTCTCAAAGAATCATTACCTTTGGCGATAATTCTTGCCTGTCGCTATATCGTGGGCTGTGGCTTGCCGTAAAAAAAAAAAAGAAAAGCGAAAGATGTGGAACACGTCGGCTACCCGACGAGAAGAAATACTTGCTGTTCACTGTAATGGTGCTGAAAATTAAACCCCACTTTCGTGGTGCACGTCGTCATCCAGTCATTGCTTGTTAACGACTACAACGTGAACGTGAAGCTGTTTTGTCCCAGCAGAGTGCCATTAAAATTCACCTCTCTCAATTAATCTTAATGCCATGCTTTTATCTCCCTTAGCCGTGCCTTTCCTCCCTCAATGTTTGATCTCTTGGCGCGTGTTTCCAGGGTTAGCTCTCTGGCATTTAATTTAAAAAAAAATAAATAAATAAAAATTTCTGTCCATAATACGGATTTAACGTAGGCAGAAAATATTTCATTTAAAACCTATTTTGCTGGAGATCCCTCCCTTTTATGTGAGCAAGTAAATAATCGCAACGCTGGCTAAAGAGCGCCCATGTATAATGGACTCTATATATATTTCACCATAATAAAATATGTATTAACGCATAAGCTGTAACTCGGTGTAAGATGCTAACCGAAACCTCTTCTGGTTTAAAACAAGTTTTTAAATATCGCATTGCTATTGCAAGGCACCCTTGTTCTTCGTATACAGCCAAACGGTGTGTTATTTTCGCCTTTACATGAGGCATATACTTTTTTTTCACGAAATAGTCCATGCAGTGAACTCTAATATACTGCCGTCCTTCGCAACTCGAGGTGTGTTGTGCTCTACAAAGACCAGTTAGCTATGGATAAACTGGGGCCTATTTATTTGAAGAGATCCCAAGTATCGCTGATGCTTTCGGTGCAAGTGGGTGTTTTAACACATACTGTTAAACGAGAAGGAAAAGACGAAGATTTCTGACATTCGATGAAGAAACGCCTGTTTCTGAGTGGGTTCATTAAAAAAAGAAGAAGATCATATTCGCACACCATATTCTTTACATTGTGTGAAATGAGCATGTTGTCCAGAAACTCTGTGGTGTAATTTCTTGAATTTGGCAGAGAACAAAATTTCAGGCAGTTTCGGTGATGGACAGCGCCCAGCGGAACCTATGTGCTCTGCCGTTCCTTTTCGGAAATGGTCGGGACGTCTCGATTTAACAGTTAAGAGCTATCCCATCTTTCTTACCACCGGATATGTTTGCTAAACCGTCTGTTGACGAGAAACTGATTCGTTATCGTTTTATCTTGGTAAGTAAATCACAGAAGAAAATAAAAAATAGCGGAATTAACAGATTTCCGCAATTAGAATGTTCACTGATTGTGGAATTAAAAGTATTTATTTATACCGCCTTGCAATTAAAATTTGATCTTGTGTGGTGCAATCTTATGCCAGGGGCTGTCTAGTGAAAGACAACATAGCCTAAATGAACAAAAAGTCGGTATTTCTCTAATTTATAAGTAAACGTGTCACAACCGCCCACTATTATTCTGGTAAGAGTCGAAAATACAATAAATATAAATAAAATCAAATATCTGGCAAACGTTCAAGTCAATCATGTTCGCAGGGTGCGATTTAGACCTAATTTTATCCATATTAAGCCGAGGACTATCACTATTTTTTTATGTTGTCAGATTATTGTTATTATTAACATTTGAGTGTGCTCAGATGCTTACGTGCACAATTCCAGAGTGTATTAAAAACGTTGCGTTGTTTAGGTCCTGTAACTCCCTGCGTTCCTGTTAGCCGAGTCAGTTCACCAGGAGGGCAGCGGTACCAGCACTCCACTCTGGACCACGGGTCACGGGCAGCCTCAGAGTTTTGTCTTAATTACATCCTGTACAAAATGCATCTTTGAAAAATGGATGGAATTAGCAAGAAATAAGCTCTGCAGTTCTGTCTGGATAAGGGCATGGTTACGGTTGCTCCTCGTGTATTAACTTCACATTCTCTTTGTTATTAAACAAAGCGCAGACATGGTACATATAAATAATGTCTCAGAGACAATGGTACTTCTGTGAGAAGAATGGGCGTTCCTTTCAAAGAGATATAATTTATATTTAATTATTTATAAAAAAAGAAAGCAATTCATTTGGCCACAAGGTTACCTTGTTTAACAGCTTCAGAGGGCTTGAAGCTATTGTTCTTCGTCTGTAACTAATTTAGAAGAGGTCCCGTCACTAGTCAAATAACAATATTGAGATGCAGATTAGAAACATGTCCGAAGGAACTGCTGATGCCCTAGATGTTTTTATGTTTTTGTTTGCAATTTTCCAAAGGCCAGTGATAAAATCACACTTCCTCAATGTTGCCTTAAGGTGTGTTTGTATCCTCCCGTAGTGTTGTTATTATTCTGTCCAGAGACAACTGTTAACAGTTTGTCAGAACAACAGTAGTGTTAAGAGAAAACAGACTCTTGTTTTTTAAGTCCAGCATTCTTTTCCTCGCCATGCCAGAAGATCAGGCCTTGTCTGGGACAATTATTGCTTTGCTTTTTAACTGTTAACTGTTTCGGTCAAAAACAAGAAACATTTTTAATCCCCCTTTCAATGGTAGAAATTTAGTTTGCAAATGGGGGTGCATCTAGGATGTGTGTTTTCTTTTGGCTTGCTTGATTTGTTCTGTGATTTCTCAGTCATTTGGCAGACCTTGTACAATGCAACTGCAGACGTTTATCTGGTGGAAAAAAACTGCTTAAAGACACCCATGCCTGAAGGGGGCGATGCATTTAGATTACCTTACAAGGCAACCGTCTGAGTTCTATACGTTTTATACTGCTGTATTTATTTTCCTTTTGGGAGCTGGTTCTTCCACTCTAGCGCCAGTAAGCATTCAGCTGCCAGTCTAGGCCCTCAAACGGGAGATGCCAAGCAATCGTTGGATTCCCATGTGGAGTTGAGATCTTTTAGATCCGTTATCAGAGAATCCCTGCCGAGCAAGGCTCTTACCTGCAGTGGAACCTCTGCAGTGTATGGATGAGAAGGTGATGTCTCGGCATCTGCTAAGCAATGAATGACAGTAATCAAGGCAGAGAAGGGGCAAGATAATCACGGTGCTGGGTTGGATGTGTAGACAGCCGGTCTCCATGACGACGGCTTGTAACCAGAGAAAAGAGAATGTTTCTGTGTGTCCTGGGCAATGGACGCACCTATAGACTGCACTCTGAAAACCACAAACGAATCACTTTGGGAAACTGCGCAGGTGTCACCCATCTTGCGTCTCCAGGACGCCATTGCAAGTCTTAAGTGCAGGTGGGGCTTTACAAGAAGGGTTGGACACAAACTGGTTCTCTCTGCCCTTTAGTTGGTTTGAGAATTAGGAATGAGCAAGGTCGATTTGTTTGGATGGTGCTGTTACATTGATGTGTGGCTGAACTGGCTGTCTGGGCTTTGAGAGCTTGTGTTTAGTCTTGCGCTACGTTTGTGTTACGCCGTAAATAATTCGCGAGGCGTAGTTTTTATCCCGCTTTCTGTGGAAATCCGTGAGGGTTTTTGACGATCGTGAATGAAACACTTCAGGAGTACATGTGACCAAGTCAATTCCTCCAGGCTTGTCGCATTTCTTTGACCTGGAGACTACACTGTCCTCAGCAGCCTACTCCGGCTGGCTACTCCGGCTGGCTACTC
>JAOYSI010035042.1:14925-29842 GCA_025775065.1 Hiodon alosoides
ACGTAATGCATACACACATGAAGTGTTAGGTGTGATACTCCAGTCCCATTAAAGCTCCCAAAAGCGCAGTTCACCACAGGCGAACTTCAGAACTAAGCTAACTACAAAGTCAGGAAGCAATAACAGTACTGGGGACATTCACATTATTCTAGTCACTTTTCCACAGTTAGTTTAATGGATAAACTATGAACATATTTTTTATAAATATCTCTGGTTGTCTTGATAGACAGCTAGGCCATTAGGTAATTTTTCCCCCGCATCATTGACATTACTAAAGCAGGCAAAATGTTTTTCAGTAGACACTTTCACTGCATTCTGGAGGGACGGCTAACTAGCTATAGAATATAATATCTCTAAAATATAAAACAAAAATTACGAATGTTAGAAAATAAGAACATTAAGAACAATTTTGTTACCAGCTAGCTAATACTTGCCTGTTTCTGTCTGTCCGTTTTTGTATTTTTAAGCGAAAGGTCGGATTTCTGTGCTGGAACAGAGGCATCATTAATATTTTGTGACAAATACGGAAATGAGCCATTCTGGTAATAAACAGAAAATGGTTAAAAAATAATGGCCGTACTGCTGGAGACGCCCTTGCACACACACGTACATGCACACATGCAGATATGCGCACACGCACACTAACGCACACACACACACACACGCATGCACACACACTAACAAACGGACATGCACGCACACGCACACAGACACACAAAGGGCGGCCCGGATCTTAGGACACACCGAGGTTTCGCGATGAGAGACAGCAGCAGCAATGAAAGGAGACCCAACCCAGGACGGAGAGCTAACCCAGGCAGAGGCCCCTCTGTTCAGTGGCCCCTCTGTTCAGTGGCCCCTCTGTTTTTGGCTGCCATCTGTGGGCCCGCAGGACCCTGCGCATGTGTTTCCTCTTTAAAGGAAACACAAATATTGTCCCAAAGATAATCCATTTGCTGATGGACCTCGGCCACCCTTGCACATGTGGACCACAGGAATGTGGAGAGTAGCGTTTAAATTTAAAGCGTCATTGCAGTGACCTTTATACCAATCAGAACTTTACAGTGCTAAAGTAAAAAGCCATTCATTGGACACATGCTGTCAAGGTAAAAGAGCAATCCTGCAGGTCTGGGTCAAACTGTTAGAAAAACAATTCTGTTATTTTACATTTGAAATTAATCAAGATATACAAACTTAAATAAGGATCCAGTAAGGTATCGTGGTTATTGTGTATTTCACATCTATTGGTTTATGTATAATAATTTTATAACAAAGTGCTGCAAAAACATTGACATGTTTAAAAGAAGGAAATTAAGTAGAGACATATGCTTTACAGAGAATGAAATCTCTTGTGCTGAGTGCCAGCCTGTAATTAAACAAGGCATCTAAAACACAGAAAACCAGCAATTAAAATTTGGACGGCCATTTCCCCTTCTGAAGACGTGCAGAGAATGGTCTGCCATGCATTTATACAGAAGGGGAAACTCTGGATAAAGTGCTTAATCGTTGCAGTTTACAGTTTTCTCATGTGGCTTGCTGCTGCAGTTTAATGCATCCTTGGTTATTTTGAAGTATAAATATGGTAAGTTAGGCAGAAATCCACAAACAAATGCAAAGCTTGTCCCCCTCATTTATTTAGAGCAGAAATAGTTATAGTGTTAAAAATATTTTTTCCCCATGGATACAATTAAAATCTTCATATGGAGGGCTGAAAGGACTCTTTTTTTTATCCTCACAGTATAATGAGGATTACAAAGTTTGTAAACTGTTTTTTTTTTCTTTCTACGCTGAGTATATCCAGATTATTTTTCCGCAGTTATCCAAATGTCAAACGCTCTCGCAATAGTTCAGCTTTTAGGATGGCTGGTTGATCTCCCTTGATCACGACTTTTTATGGTTGCAGTGATTTGGAACAACACAAATGAAAGCCAACGGAATCTACATTATAATAAGTAAATAAAAACTGCTTAAGAGGGGCCACTAATCGTGGCTGTTGTTTTTGTCCATGCGTCTCCCGCTCTCATTATCGCATAGGAAATAATAAACTCCACATCGGACCACGTAACACAGCCCCTTTCGCTCGTGTGTGTGCCGGCTGAAGATATTTGGTAAAAGTCGTTCGCTTTGACCTCCTAGTCAGCAGGTGTTAGTCAAACGTCCCATGCCACACAATATTAACAGAAAGAACAATGAAATCTAAACTTTTTCTCAATTGTGCAATCCTATATTTGAAAGGGCTAAAGGGAAGAAGTACTCCCGTTCTGAAGTAAAGAAAATATCAAGGCCTTGGTGTCTCCCCAGGGCCGCAGGGAGTTATCCACTTCACCTACATTTTCTGGGTTTGTAATCTGTGACTTTGAGCAGCCGGCTCCAGCGGGCTGATAATGCAGTCTGTCAGCTCCCAGCACCCTCTCAGAGACGGCGGAGTTAGGCCTCACACTCCCAGCCTCCCCGGCATTCAAACCTGGGTCCGGCTAACCTCACTGCCCCTCTCCAGGGCCTTATCGAGCAGCTGGCTGGGTTCTGGTTCCGCTGGGGGCTCATCCCACCCATCTCAGGGGACCGTCCTATCTCCTTTACCCAGGCTGAGTGACAGTTATCGCTGAAGTCTGGTTCACAGTGGCCCGTACCAGCTCTGGGGATCGCCGTCGGAAGGGGGGAGATAAAGGGCGTTCAAATTAAGGAGTCTTAATGAAGGCTTTTTTTTTTTTTTTTTCCAGAAAGGGTTTTGACAGTCAGTACCCACTTGTTGGCCTGGCGAGTGGCTAAGTACTTGAGGAATCTAATCTGTCGTTACAATATCACACCACGCTAACATGAGCCCTGACGTCTGAGACCTGCATGCTTTCTGTCAAGTTGACGACAAACAAACCAGATTTAGTGCAAGGCTGGAGGTCAAGATAAGTGAATCTTGATTCAGTGACAAAATTGAAAGAAGCCTGTAATGAGTTGGGCAGCATGTCAGATTTTAGTGTTATTGACTTAGTTTTGGACCGCGAGTTGCTGTTTTAAATTTCCTGCAGTTAGCTATTTTATTTTCTTTATTTTCTCCTAAAAATAATGATAAACTTATTATAATTGTATATAAACAATTCTAAAGTAATTGCAGCTAAAACAGTGAAGGGTCAAAAGCTTGATCACATTCTAAACTTATCTGTAGTTATTAGATAATAATAGATGTTGGTAATTGATATATAATTGATATGTAACAATTAACAGTCTAATTGAAATGATGTGGGATATTTATCTCAAATTGTTGCACCACTCTGCCTCTACTGGTGGGAGACGGTAGTGAAGTCTTTTCACTCCCCCGAGGAAAAGGTTGCCAAAGCAAGACGTAAATTAAGATGTCTATTCCTTCATGAGCCGGAACGTGTACCGAACACTAGATTTAAAGACAGTAAACCGAATAAAGCACAGTAGTTAATTTTCCTAATGAAAGCCCTAACATTTATCTCTGGTGGAAAGAAAAAATCTCAGTCTTTGTGGAGAAAACTGGAGCAGGCCAGATGAAAAGAGACAGCGTCCTGAGCCAGAACCGAACCCAGGACCCAATGTATAATAAACCCACTGAAATCCACTGAAGGAAAGTTTGTTATTTTCCCTCTGATTTTTAAAATAAATATCATCCTGTCGATGCCATCCCATACTCTCAGACACAGAGCTGAAATGATAGCGATTGTGACTGTGATATTGTGTTTTGTAAGAAAAAAAAAAAAAAATTAAAAGTTAAAACTGTGACGCTTCACTGTTGTGAAACTTAGAGCATATAGTATATAATGCATTAATTACATTAACTGCATACCGTATCAATTGTTGGATATACATTTGTAACCATTAACCATTTGTCTCCATCACAGTAGTCTTGACTGAGTTTAATGCAATCCATAATGCTAATTTAGCCGTCTCAGTCGCAAATGACCTCTCACACAACAGCCCACAGAGTTCATAATGCGTCACCATCAGCCATGAATGTTAACAGTTACAAATGGTGTTCTGTGGCCGTATCTCCACACAATGAAAGATACAAGCTGCTTAATGGAAACAGTATCAGACCGCGTTATAATGGATACAGAGCTGTGACCAGTAAGGACGTTTTACTGATTATTAATGGTTGAGATGGAACTAAAACGTCACGTGACATCCATCCAGACTGCTGCCATTTTAAATTATTTGATTTATTCTCAGAATAAGAAAACACTAGAACAGTTTCCATATCATTTTCAAACACATTTCATTTACATTCACATTTTTGTTTTGTTTTTTACATTTTTTGGAATTTAGCAGACGATCTTATCCAGAGCGACGCACATTCGTGCTGCAGTTTTAGGGGTTAAAGTGCAATACGTAACTGAGCTATCTTGCCCTAATGACAATTACATTTCATAGTAGTTAACAACTTGTTAGTTTCTAGTTGGTGCCACCTTGGTGAAACAGCGCTGGTGGCCATACACAGGGCCTTCCGGAACCTGCGCGGAGCCGTCGTTGCCTAGCTGCAGACGAGAACTTCCTGTCGATAGCTGGAACCTTTCCTCTGCACTGCCGGTGCACAGCCCCGAGGTGGTGTTTAACTGCGTGCGAAAGTGACAAGAGTTAGCGCTGTCAGAGGACGTGCGAAGGAAGTATACCCAACACGGTGGTCGTGGTCATCACATCCCCCCATTTGTCCACAAGTCCAGGAGAAGGCGGAGAGGAATACCATCCAACACGCTGGTTTTAAAGCCATACTGGCTCGCCACTTTAATCAGTAAAACATTAGTCACAGACCTGAATATTTTTTTTACGGCGATTTGGAAAAAAATTTAAATCATAAAGATAATAACTGAATGTACCAATGGATGTACATATTTATTTTTTTACTAAAACATTGATGAGGGTCACCAGTATTAGAATAAACATGCAACATACAGTTAACATTTGTCATTGATATATAAATGAATGCATCATGCTGTTTGTAAGATAACATATTTAAACCTAAGTAGAGGAAGCATGTGAAAAATGCCCCCTTTCTTCACTTAGTTCATTGTCTAAGCTAATGCAGTCCCGCCCTAAATCACACAGAACTGCGTATCATAACCCCCCACTTCAGCACTGACCAATAAATAATAAATCCCACAAAAGAGATACTGTGCTGCTCCACAAAAGGCCCGTGTTCGCAGAACGTGCGACGGCACTGCTCAGAAGATGTGGGATGGCTTGAACATATCAAGAGAACGAAAAGCTATAAATTTGATGGATGCAGGCGTTAGAGTTTTCTTATCGAAGTTCACTGGCAGTGTTGTCTGGTCTCTTCCGTTGCCTCTATGAAAGCCCCCTCATGTTCCTGCTGTGTTGCTGATTATTTGGAGACGGCCGTCTGAGAAAATGTTCTTATACTCGTTATGTCATTAATTATTGTAACCACTTCCAAGAGTTTTATCTGCGCCGGCCGAACGGGAGATAAAGATGTCTTTTCCTGGACGGGGGCTTCTGTGAGTAAGGTCACTGTTATTCAGCTGCTGAGTTCTTCATTATAAATTAGTTTTTTTTTGCTTTCGGAAGGGAAAAAAAAAGAGTCTTGTTCCTCGACAGTGCCAGGTCTCCATATCATACGTGATTCATGATCCCGGGACCCAAAATATGGCCTGCGTTGCTATATACACCATATCCCGGCGCTTCATAACTTTAGCAAATTGGAGGTTATTGCAAAACTGTAAACCTTACAGGCATAATCTCATAAATTGTCACGTCAACAGGCAGCCAACCCTGTGTCTTTTATAACAAGGACACATTGGTTAAATTTAGGTGACTCTAAATATATTCCCAAAAAACACACATAAACTGTAAAACCGGAGCCAAATGTAAAAGCAATATGCACTGAGTCTTTTTCAAAGCGACCATTCTTTAAAAAAAAAAAAAAAAAAACGTTATTCACACCAACACAGCAAAGACTGAAAAATCACACATAAAGGAATTGCTCCATAACTCGATATTATGCATTACATAATGTTCAACGGAGGATCGGGGGACAAGCTTAATTCTTCGATATGACAAAAACATGCATTGTTGCTAGTTAAAAAGAAGAGAAGTATGGTTTAACGTCGGACTTCCACTCCAGCTATTACAAAGTATCCTTCCCAGAAGATCGAGGTTGTCCCCACCTTCCAGCCAGAGAAATGAATGACCTGTTCCTGCTTTCCACTTGAAAAGTCTGTAATGGAGGCCTGTTGGAGCCTTTCTTAATCACACATAGGCATAACCTCTGAAGGATATTAGAAACGGCACACCACCGCAACACAGTCCAGATAATGCTGTAGACTGAGAAGGAGGCTAAAAAGGTGCTCCCACTGCACATTAAGTTCTAATGATATATACGCAGATGATAACGTGCTAATCCAAAAGGTGTTGCCAACATGTAAGGCAGCTCCCCTATTTCAGTGTCCATTACTCCTGGCTCAGAGTGACCTTGCTCATTAGGCACAGCACAGCTTGTTTGAGCTAACCACAGCCCCCTGACAGCCAAACCACGACCCTTACTCTTGCTCAGATAAATGCACTTCCATAGTCCATGTCAGACCCGGTTTTGTAAGTCTGGGCAATTAGTCACACTCTTGGTGTTCAAATTAGGCAACCTTTCCAGTTGGAGAAAATGTGCTGTTGATTTAGGCACTTCCTGAGACAATGGCAAAATTGTTTTATGTGAGATTCAATTAGCCCCTTTCTATTGCCCAGACCCATCTGGTCCTCTTTAGCTGGAGAGTGATGAGGAGAGGAAGAGAAGCGAAAAGCCAGATCCTCAGTCGTTTGGACTGGGGTGGTGCTGGGGGGGGTTGCCTTGGGGACGAGACCTCTTCCCCAGTGCTTGACCCTGAGCAGTGATGTGTGGGGAGAGCGCGAAGTTGGCAGACCGAGTCCTGGCCCCCCCCCCCCTCCCCACCACCACCCGCTTCCAATGTGGCCCACGCCAGGGAATAACTCGTCCAGTACACGGCGACGCATTTCAATCCCGGGGCTGAATCGAGGGGGCGGGGGGTATAGGAGAGAACTTTAGTCAGGCCGTAAATATGAAAGTTGAAAAATAGCGCATGCCTTCCAAAAACAGTAAAAGAGAAAACAAGCTGACAGATGGTGCAGCCCGGCCAGGTCTTTAAAATGGAGAGCGGGACAGTTTACAGCAGGCAAGCTCCTAGCTGGCACGGTCAGGGTGGCAGGGAGAACCGCGGCTCGTTAACGCAGCACCGAGGGGGAAACGCCAGTGTAGGGATGCCAGGGGCTCTGTCCTTCATCTGTAATGGGGACCCACCTCCGGGGGACTTTTCCACCAAACAGGTAAGCCAAGGACCCTCTCCCTAAATACGCCGACGCCTGCTTCAAAATCCTGCCCCAGGGACTTTCTCACTACAGCCGTTTTTAAAAGGAGACAGAGATGAAAGCATGCTTGAGGGGATTTATTCTACTATCTGTTTGTTATCTGTGTCGTTACAAAATATGCAGAAAAAAATATACCTAAACCTGTTGCTACCAAGGCTTATGATACAAGGAAGGGCCTTCGAGTTAAGTCTTGTTGGGCACTTTGTGGGATCTGAAGTGCGGCAGAGCGTGAAGAGATACGAAGCGGCTAGCGTTACACGGCACCCCTAAGCACTGCCGATTCCTTGGCTGCGACGGTTCACCATCATTCTGCCCGCAGCGGTTCACACGTCTGGCCACCATGCCCCAACACAAGATGCTGGAACTCAACGCGCTCCACCCTCGCGGATGGTGGTACCGTCAGCCCCATGTGAAGATTCGCCCTGATAGCGCGCGCACACACACACACAAACAAGCACGCAATGCAAGAAACACGCTTGTCAACACCGCTTCACTGCACCTCCGTTCGTAGCAGAAAAGGAAAATATTTTCGCAAGTGATAGCGTTATTTTCACTGGTAACATGCACTGATTTTCTTTCTTGTGTATGTGATGTAAGCTGACCGTGTTGAAAGGTAACGATAACTAGCCGCCAGGTTGTGCTGAGGCAAAATGTTCTGTCTGTCTGCAAAAGGATCCCCTTTAATAAAAGTCTCTCTTGCTTTGTGGCCAGCTCAACACTATTCCATCATCCTAGTAATTTTTATTTGCTATATTTCACAACTAACTGAGTTTGCTTATGCGGTCCTTGGTCAGTTTTGCATATTAAGAGTAAAAACAAAAGAAGACTAATCTGAAGACTGGTCAGAACATATTTAATAGGACGGTCTGGATTTGTTCTTTCACATGTTTAATCATGTTTGACCTCCGTATAATAAAAAACCTTGTGTTCGCAATGTTGCATCGCTTTCAAAAAGTGTAGACATTTCAGTATATAGGAATATATTATTTCAAAGCATAATTCTTTTTAAGAATTATTATTATTTTTATTTTTTTTATTATTATTACTATTGTTATTATAATTTTTGTCCTATAACACACATATCAGATATATTTAAATCATTTAAAAAAGTAACTGATAACGCGAGATTTACATTTCAAAAGTTTGTTCATCATCCATCATGTATTCCCCATATAATCTGATAATCTGAAACACCCAGAACAGTAACCCAGTCCATCACAGGGCAGGAGTCATATAAAGCACACTCACACGCACATACACACACACACGCACACACACACACACACACGCACGCACACACGCACACACACACGCACGCACGCACACACGCACACACGCACACACGCACACACACACTCACACACACACACAGACACACACACACACTGGGGCCAATTTTTCTGCCTCCAATCCACTTAACTCACAAGCGGGTTAAGTGGGCAGCGGGAGGAAACCCATGCAAACTCAGGGAGAACTTGCAAACGCCACACAGTGACCCGACATTACAAAAGTACAAGCTTAACAATCACTGCCAACAAATTCAATTTCTCAGTGTATGCACGGCCAGGCGTCTGGCTGATTGATGTGTTTTGGGCTGGAATGGCACATACAGCCCTTGTTAAAAATCTCAAATTAAAAATGGCGACTGAAGTCATAAAATTCTAAGTATGGGAGATGGCATCTAAAAGCAGGACCATAAAAATCCGATGGACTCCACAACAGAGATTTCCTTTCATATCAAGTTCCTAAGTGAGTGCTTTAAATACAATAATCACACAACACATGAAACAACTACCGTTGGAGTAACAAGGTTCTGGTTCTAAGAGTCTGTCATTACGCCACGGAGAAAGGGACATGAGCTGTTTTACTGCGATCCTTTGTTCCACTGGGAGCTTCACTGCGGTCCCTTTCTTTCTTTGCTTCGGAGGGAAATCCCAAAAAAGGGATTCGATTAAACTGACTAGATATTTCTGATATTTTGAGAAAATCATTGGCAAAATACATAACTGTTTTTTATTTTGTGCATGTGCTACCCAAACTTCTGATGAAACTTCTCTCCAGGCTCTTTGGCTTTGTCAGCATGTTAGCATGCAACCATTTTCACCTTTTCTAATGTAACAGACCGAAACGTCAAGCAAGTTTTCGAAACATTAAACAAATGAAGTGTTTACTGCAAGCTAACGACACTTAAGGCTGGGACCAAATAAAAACAATGGTAACCTGCCAATCACACAGAGTACAGAACTATATTCCTTCGCCTGTTCTTTTTTTATGAGAAAAATAAATAAGATACTTTTTTTTTTAACTGAGAAAGTGCCACTCAAATGTTATTAAATACGCTTAGCAGGTAGAAAAAGTTTTGATTTGGTCCCAGGCAAACTTGTAATCAAGATCAAATAAATGTAATGTGGAAGGAGGGTTGGGTTACAGGAGTACAGCTTTGCTATTTTGTGGTAAGGTATGAGTATCTAATGACTGTGTTTTGCACGTAAGTATTTAGTAAGTGCGTTATACGTAATCCTCTTAGCTAGTTAAATATTTCAAAAGAGCATGCCCTGGAATATTTGGAATATTTTCCAATATTCTGTCTTTTTACAAAACTGGGTAGCAGCATGTAAGCTTAGTGGAAGAGAAAATTAGTCACCCAGTGTTGATTTAAGGAAAGGCTACTGGCAGGTGCCCTTGAGTTCCAGAGCCCAGGAGCTGACTGCGTTCTGGACCCCCTGGGGGCTTTTTCACTTCCCGGTGCTTCCGTTCGGACTCCATGGAGCCCCGGCTATAATCCAGTGGCTTATGGACTGGGTACAAACAGGGTTATCCAGTTTTGCCTCTGCCAAATTCGATGATGTTGAAATTCACATCTCCATCCTGGGGGAACGTTCTGTTCATTTCAAATATTCCTTTTTAGATGCCATCATAGAATTGCTGTTCCTTGATTGTACTTACGTAAGTGGTTCTTGGAACAAACAAGAAACGCATTAACTGGAGCTGACTGAAAGATGTGAGACTGTAAAAACTCTTCTAATTCAATGTAAACATTGGTTGGCAGAAGAGTTATCCGTTATCTGTAAAAGTAAAACTTTAATCCAATTTTTTTATCCTATTTAGTTTCTTCTTTATGAGTAATTTCACACAGCACCAGAAATTCCCAAAAATGAATATATTTATTTATTTATTTTATTTTTTGGGGGCCAGATTTGGTCAGCTTTACATCACTACCCAGACCCTGACGATTGAGATGACAGATGGAGCTCACCGTCTTTTTTAGAAATAGATATTTATGTATGATACATATAGATAAAGATATATAGATACGGATGTTAATGTGTTCCTCTTCTCTGTGAAATCCCTTAGCATTGACAATGACAGAACTTTTTTGAAATTATATTATTTTGCCAACTGTTCTGGTATTAAAAAAATGAAGCCAGTGGTAACCAACATCTAAAACCTGTGTCAGTTTTCTGTGCCAATGATCTAAGAGTTGTTGGAGATGTAGATCTCCAAAATGATTTGTTGGCAGCCGTAAAAGAGCTTGGGCACTTTGTTTGTTTTAACTGATAAAACTAACCTTGTCTCCGCGGCAGGAAGACTCCCTCTTCAAAGAATGTGAGTTGAATGTTTTATCACAAAGACCAGTCATTTTGTCAAGTTTAAATGTTACACAGGGTGCCGTGATTTTTCTGAGATGGCCAAAGTGAAACGGCGAAACCCTAAAGAAAACTACAATAAACATTTCATTTTGTTGAGTGGATTTGTAACATTTTAAATTTTTCGATTATTTGTTTTAAAAAGACAGTGGAGTGTAATACAAGGCTGTTTGTGTAATTTTGTTCCTTTATGATACTGTATGTATGAAAATTAACCTTTACAATTTTACCTTTACAATCTCTTATAACATACAAGCACATGAATTTCTATATATTTTACAAATTCACATGATCTTTCTTTTCTCGCTTAGAATTTACAAAATTTTACATAAATACCCATACTCCTCTGGCATCAACATGATTCAACAATATGGATATTCACAATACTCACATCAACAATAAGGATATTAACGATACTCACATCAACAATACACAATTGTACAATGCTCACATTAACAATACCCATATCAGCAATACACAAATGTACAATTTACACATTAACAGTACCCACATCAACAATACACAATTGTACAATGCTCACATTAACAATACCCACATCAGCAATACACAAATGTACAATATTCACATTAACAATACCCACATCAACAATACAGAAATTTGCAATACTCACATTCACAATACACACTTGTCCATCAACGCAATTTACAATTCATAAATATACAATACTAACATTAATAATACATACACACCTTTTTAACATTAACAGATTAATTAACAGATTCATAACGTTCACATTAACAATACTCAAATTCAGAACCCTCACATTAGAAATACTCCTTTTAGTTCCCCACTCTTCTCCCTATTCCTAAATTCTGCTTCCAGTTTGTGCCAGCAGTCATTTCAGGGAGTCGGCGATCTCCCTCAGGCCTTGTCAAGACAGAGAGCAGAACAACTACACGTAACAGGGGAGTCGTTACGTCAGACGTGAATGAAATACCGGTCGCTGCGGTCCAGTGGGACAGGGCCACACAGAATGTTTCAAAGCAACTCTCCCACCTCTCTGTAAGGCATAAAACCATCAAATGTGCCAGTCCTGTGTCAAAGCAGAGAGCAGAAAGCTTTTTTGGTCTATTGACGTTTCAGCTAACGTGTTTGGCAAAATGGTATGCCCGATTTATTTGTTTTAACACTGTGGCAACATGGCACTGGATTTCTGGAACATAAATGATGGCAGCGAAGGTCAGGGGTCACCCAAGGGAAGCCGGGGTCTTGGCAGAGCCGCGACCAGCCAGGGGGCCAGTGAAACTTGTTTCAGTCGAAGAGCGGTCCATGGGTCAGCTAGCAGGTGATGGAAGGCGTTCATGAGGAATTTAGATTACCACATAGAGAAAACAAATAGGCAGAAACCGAGTGTTGGGGGGGGGGTTCAGGACTCATTGAGTGAGCTGTTGACCTGTTTCCGCTGGGGAAATGGAGCGTGTAGGTACTGAGCTGAGAGATCTGAAAGTGAAAAAAAAAAAAAATTTCTCCGGACTGGAGCTGCAGCCCGTCAGCAGACCGGCGAGGATTAATCCCTTCCATGACATCAGCGCCTGCCGACGGCGTTATTGACCCGGGCCCAGCACCACTGAGAGTGGTCTCGGTGGTGTTGACGTCTTAATTATGGAGCAGAGGAACTGTAACCAAGGTGTTACTGTGACAGACTGTGCAGTAGCTTTGTCCAACTGCAGAGCAGAGTTCAATTTGTGGTCCACTTTCCTTCCAGTTTTCAATCAGACGTTCATCAGATGCATGTAATTGCTAAGCGCACGGCCAACCCTTTTTTTAAGCATAAGCTGTGTATTCCAATAAAACCAAATAAAACACAATGCGTTTCTTATTTCATTTAGAGACACATAGCCTCCTCCGGCTGACCCCAATGTTGAGTCAAGTCTTAAAGGGGGTCTTGGATCACCTCACAGTCCCTCTATAATTTGTTTGATATCAAAATAAATAACCTCCCAACAGTGGAATCTTTTAGCACAGAGGCGGAATGTGAACCGACTTCCTGTTCCAGGGAAACATCAGTCGTCATTCATAGTGCTGAGATATTGGCCATTCAAGATATGCTACATTTATCTTGGAATGTAGGGTAGCCATCCAACGCTTACAAGCCTCACTGATACAAACTCTACATGTGTAGTTCATGGGAACCTGGAGTGTGTGGAACCCGCAGTCCGGTCTGACCCTTGGCTGAGGATGTGTTTTTCTTGCAAGATAAAAACTGCACATTTTACTAAGTTAGATCATTTCTCAAAAAACATCGGCAGTTGTTTTTTGTATTATTAAAACAACAACAACAACAACAATCAAAAATCAAAAAACAGAAAACTTACCTTGCCAAAATTAAAAAGAAAGTGAAAACCTAAAGGGACAAAAAATTGGAAAAGACTGGAACCTATAGGGCCAATAATTGGAAAAGAACGGAACCTACTTGGTCTATAGGGTCTCTTTGTATTATAAATGAACCTGTCAGCTATATCAATCTGCTCACCGCATACTTTATTTTCTTTATACTTTCTGGGGAGATCTCATGTGAAAATATGAAAAAATAAATCATTCGAATTTTGAATCTGTACCTGTTTAAAAATGATACAGTCATGGACGGGGTTCAGCTGTTAGTGTTGGTGCCTCACAGTGCCAGGGTCCTGGGTTCTAATCCAGTTTGCCTCTAGGTGGAGTTTGCAAGTTATCCCTGTGTCCCTGGTCCTGTGTAAATAAAGTATCCAACATATCTGAACAAAGATCTCTGCGGTTACCCGACATGTTCGTGAAGACGACCCTACCAAGGTGCGATATTCTTTTGCTGTTGCTGTTTAAAAAAAAAAAAATTCACAAGTTCCAGTCACTAAGACGAGCTCTCATTGACAGGAATGTAAATATCCCTTTACCTGCATCCCACCTTTGTGGGTAGTTTTCTCACAACTACTTTGAAACCTGTGCCTTCTGCCACTTGACTTCATCCCTTATCTTCTGCATGCTCCGCTGGAGTCATGAGATTTATTTTTCATCTGTTTCCCCCTCAAAGAAATGCCAAACAAGTCCTCTCCCTTTTGAACACAAACACTGCTGTTCATACGCACACCAGATCTCGGTTCAGAGATGGGTGGAGGATCGTCACTGGATTCAAAAGTTAAGGTTGGACACTTCTGTTCCTAGAAAATATTTAGTTGTAAATGAAAATGTTTTGACAGTGAAATCCATATGACAAGTGTGAGAAGACTGAGCTTAGTCATGTGACTTGGACTTGGCTGTCAACGGCGTAGAGCTCTTGTACGTAAGCACTCGTGGCTGCAGATAATAAGTTCCATGTTGCACAGTGAGTGCGGTTTTATCAGTCTCCACTGTTACACTGTTGTTATTGGAACTGCGTGTTGAATTGAGAGAATTAGGCTCTTTTGAAGACATGGAGACGTTTGCTTCCTAGAAGTTTTAATTCTCAACTGGAATAATGACAGTCCATCTGGGAGTTTAGTTCACACGGATCGTCGTGGAATGAAGCGATCTGTCTGTATTGCTTTTCGACTGGCTGTTTCGAAGGCTGACTTCGGTGTGAAAAACAATGAAGCCAGTTTCTGCTTTGGCTCCGTGTAGCCTTGACAAAGCCCGTGCCCTGACTCTGACCTCTCGTCATACCCTGACGTCTCACTGATGAAGAACAAGCACCATCCTGCGTCCCCAGCTGAAGTCATGGAGACTTCATCCCATCTTGCACGCAAAAATGTCAACATCCTGTTATTTAATGCTGATAGAAAAAAACAACTCTGTGGTCCTATTACAGCGGCCACCATGACTCAATACTTTGGCAAATCGCTAATCACGATTTGCAGGAATATGTTTAATATTATTACTGTTTTCTTTTCACGAGTATGTATGTATGTATGCACACACTTACTTGTGAAAAGAAAACACTAATTATATAT
>JAOYSI010035063.1:0-29837 GCA_025775065.1 Hiodon alosoides
CCCCCCCCCCCCCCCCCCCGCGCGGCGCCCCCGTGCCCCCCCCCCCCCCCCCCCCGCCCCCCCCCCCCCCGCCCCCGCCCCCGGGGCCGCCCCCCCCCCCCCCAGTCCGAGTCTCTCCTAACGACGGATGATGGGTCAGGCTGAGCCTGTTAAAGTTTTCTGGGTCATCAGCAGCAGGTGAGCTACATGTGCAGCGAGTCTGGTCTCCGTCACCTTTGACCCTGTGAACTCTGCGACCTGACGTCCGTCGCGCAGGAGGAGAAAGCCCCAGAACTCCCCCTTCCCATTTGCCGTTGCGAGTTGGGTTCTCCCGCGTCCCCCGAGCTGGGATCGGGCGGTGGGACGGTGGGACGGTGGGCGGTGGGACGTCCGGGTGGTGGGACGGTGGGACGTCCGGGTGGTGGGACGTCCGGGCGGCGGGACGGTGGGACGTCCGGGCGGCGGGACGGGCCTTACTTGCAGGTGTGCATGTCGTTCATGCTTTCGCAGCGTTGACAGCGCACGTAGCAGCACCACACGAACTTGCACTCGCAGCGCTCCACGTGCCGCACCACGTGCGTGTTGTAGCCCCGCCCACAGCACAGCAGGCTGCACCCGTCCGGCCCCGCCGAGGTGCGGTTGCAGCGCCGGCCCCGGGTGCCAGCCACCCCCGTCCGCCGCTCCTCCAGGCAGTAGTTGGGCGACTTGTTGAGGAAGATCAGCTCCTCCTTCCCCACGGGCACCCGCCGCTGCTCCTTCTCTCTGCGACGGACTTTCCGTTTGGAGCGGTCCAGCACCTGCACGCTACTCTCGTAGCGCTCCTTCAGGAAGTTGCCCACTTGTTGGAAGGGCGCCATGGTCCGCCAGCACGTCTTCACCGCACAGGAGCCGGAGACACCATGGCAACGGCAGTCCGTCAGCAGGGTCTTTGCCACAGCCTGAGAGTGGGGGAGGCAATCAGAGGAACAGGAAACCAAAGCTTTTTTTTTTAACCTCAAGGGATCTTGGGGCATACGTAAAAAAGTACCACGCAAAGCGTACGTATGAAACTACAACTAGACTAGATGTCCTACTTTTGAAGAAAAAAAAGTAGTCTATTCTAGTAGATATTTGTAAAGAAATGTGCAGGGTTGTAAAAAGCAGTTGGAAGCACTAATGGGAAGGCTACCAGTTGTTTTTCAGGCAAGTTTCGACATTAAAGATGGATTTCACCACGAGCGTCAGGCTTTGAAGGAAAGGAGGCGCCGTGTGGAAACGGACGCAGAGGGGACAGGAGACAAACCGGAGGTTTCCGGACCCGCAGAGCCCGGTCTTTACCAGGGTCCTGCAAGCGCCCTGCCGACCACATTCCGCTCCGCTCTTACTCCGGTGTGAAACTGGGCGGAGCAGGACTGAATGGCGTCTCAGCTGAGCCGGTGACCGAGGGGCACTTGTGTACTTTTACCTCAGTGCACACTGGGTCCAGTGTGAGGAAGGTGACCTCTGAGGGGACAGGGGTCACCCAATAAGGGCACAGCCCAATCACGGAGCCACGACAGTGAGGATCAGAAAGAATATACTTTTTAGGAGCAATTGGAGGTCGAGGACCGCTTATTCTTACCCCTTAGGGGGATATGTATATTCGCTACATAGGCAATTGCAAGCAAGTCCAAATGTAGAAGTGAAGAGAGAAAAAATATATATATATTTCTGGAAGATTTTTGTGTTTTATTGTGCAAGTAATGGTAGGCCATTAAACACACATGGCCAGTTCTTCATCTGGTGATATTCACATGAGAAATGTGACTGCAAAAGGGTGAATGACAGCAAACTCCCCAGACCAGGCGACACCGCGAATGACCCCGACACCAAAGTGACACGTTGGAATAGCGTGGGTCAGTGGGACAAGGGAATGCTTTCCCTGACACACTGTGTGGCTCAGCAGACAGAACCTGCCCCCCCCCCCGAGCATGCCTGGGAATTTCCACATTAAACTGAAGAGATGGGAAAGGAAGAAAACCGAGTCTGCCGTTTTGGTTATAATGACCATTCCGCCGTTTTGGTTACAATGACCATATCGTTGTTTTTTTTGTTTTTTTAACCTCATTATCATAAATGTATAACCGGCAACTTAATGAATAAAATATTGAATGAATGCAAATGCATTCAAAAGCTCAGTGTCCCGTCTGTAAAGCAGTTTGACTCTTCCGTCTTTAAATACAAGAAAAGTACGTTTGTGTTGGAGTGTGGGAAACCTTGCTTAAACTGTCCATGTCCTCCCTCGCACGGCAGTTCCAATCCAACTCCGTGCATTACACAAGGACGGCATTACTGGTTTTGCATAATGTAAACTGGATTTCCCCACGAGAAAAACATATAGGCTTCAGGGAGGACCTTGCCTTCTCATGTTAATTTGGATGGGCAACCAAAAGGCTCTCCGAAGAGAGACCAAGTATGTCTATTTCACAATCAGTGGTTTCACAAAGAGACCAAGTAAAGGCTTTATTGTCAAGTGACAGGAAAAATGTGTGTCATGTGGTAATTTACACCCATCGGCTTTTTTTAGCGAATAAAGGTGAATTGACAGCGAAAACTGGAAACTTGTGACAAGTTTGGGACCCACATTGAGACAGAAACAAATACTTACTGTACTGCCCCAACACCATTTTATTTTCACTGCCTCAAAACCTCTGCCTAGTAGCTTCCTCTCCATCTCCTTCCTGTGCATTTCTGGATCACCTACAGTGCAACGTCTGTAAGCTCACCTGGCGGCCAGCCTCGCTGTTGTGCTGGTTCATGGTGAGCTGGGCGTCGCCCCCCTTAGCGGAGATGTTCTTGACGGCGTTGTCGATGAACTTCCGGCTGAACCAGGTACCGTACTGGATGTCGTCAGAGCAGCCGCCCCAGTGCCAGCCCTCCGTGGGCGAGCCGCTGCCCTGCAGGGTGGTGTCGCAGGAGCACTCCGTCATGTTGCCCGCGCTGCAGGCGTGGGTCACCGCGTGCACCAGCCCCGCAGACATCACCGCGTAGATGAAGGCCGTCTCCTTGGTCCCTGCACCCATCAATCGCAGCGAGAGCGTCACACTTCAGGGCCATCTCTGACCGAAACTCCAGCTCAAAGGGCTCAGGCTGTGCTCGGGGAAACCACCCGGCAGGCATACCAACTCTTTAAATGACCAATGACAGCTTTGAAACGAGTGCCCCCCTGGTCTGCCAACAAAACAATGAGATATTGGGTTTGCTGAATCACTGTGCACAAACCTTGACACCAATCGGCTTAAGGAATTGCTATTGTGGCAGAACGGGCACCCTAGAAAAGACTCATTGTATTTATTAACTTTGCTAATTACCTGTCCAAACTGTTTTAATGTGTTGGTTACTGTGCAAAGTATTGCAATTTCACTCGTTTTCAAAATAAGTCCAATTTAAAATAAGTTTAAACCAGTAAACACATAATAAAGACTAATTTAGAATTGACATAAAATAAGTTTCACAAAATAAAAACTTAAAACGTCAATGGAATGGAGCACTAGAGATGCTTCAAGAAAATTCACACTATAGATACCATTGGTTCTACATGTATTTGAGCACGATTGAGTCGTTAAATAGTGCGCTGTGCTCGGTAACCGAGACTTTTGTAAAACGATACTAAGACGGCAGTTTAATTGTTAATATTTTTAAACCTTCATCATAATTGGGTCATATGTTATCCATGGTAAATCCGATGAGTACTAATTTAATAAGAAAATAGCTACCGATTAAATCAATTACCTTATTTACTGAAAGGACCCGTTTTGACCAAGAACTTTCCTTAACTTTGTAGCTTAAAACTGTACAGGATTACAGGATTTTACTTTGTCATATACACTTTTAAGCCCTTCAGTTATGGAAAACATTTTTCCCCTCTTCTAATTACCTGCCTGATGTGATCACGGCGGAATTTGATTTTATATTTATAAAGTGGATTAATTCCGGTACGATTTCTAAAATAACCCCAAAAACTTTTGAAGCGTATTACAAAGACAAAGTGACAGTGTCTAAAATCATCGGATCTCGTAATCACTACAATCCATTTAGATTAATACTGGGATAACGAAGATATGTTATATGTTCAAAGACGTCACCGTGGATAAGTGTCTTGTTGAGACGGTTAAATCGAAACAGATGTAAGCATGCCGAGGCGCAGCTGCTGTTTCACAAATCAAATCACCTTTTCCACACCCAAAAAATTAAACAATTGGGATTTTTTTAACCCCAACTAACAAGTTTTTTGCTTGTACGAATTGGAAATAAGTTTGTGATTCATGCATTTCTGACAAAAAAAGGTCCTATTTGGGTTAAATGTGATCTAATAATTACAGACATTACGGTGAATTAATTTATTCTTAATGTTTAAAACGTTTACATTGGTTAATACAAACGCTTGTATTAAAGCATCAAAATGCAAAATCTATAATGATTCTATGAAAAAAAATCCATCGGAGGCTAAAATATTATCAAAAAACATCTACGTAAAACAAGTCAAAAAAAACACACAACGCTCACCGCTGGTTAACTCGTATCCGAACACGGATAGGTCTTTGGTCGTGGAGCAGTTCCACCGCTCGTGCTTAAACTGCGTCTGGCATTCGGCGATCCCCAGCCGCGCACCGTCTTTGATGCTCGGTAAAAGATACGGCTTTCTTTTACAGATGTCTTTCTGTTTGTTCGTCAAAGGTAGATTCATGCATCCCATCTTTTCCGGTCCTCCAGAGGAAGAAATTCCCAGCCACCTATGACATGAACCACAGAATACCTTGCAATACCACGAAATGTACTCGTTTCATCAGTGGTATAGCGTCGTCCGTACAACGTACATTAGCTTTAGCGACTAGGAAGTTAAACGAATTTCGCAAGTATAGGAATTGAGGCAAAATACTTACATCCAGCTTCCTCGGCAATCAAATGGATAAAATGAAAATAAAATAAATATAATGCCGATTTGATGTATTCCCCCTAAAACTCTATTCTCCATGACCTCCTAATTTACAACTGCAGCATGATACCGTAGTGCATGTGTCCATCGAATTATTATTTATTTGTTTAAAATAACTCTACATACTAGACAGATAAATTAAAAGGTGAAGCTTTAATCCGCAACTGGTGGTTGCCCAGTGAGTTCTTTCTTTTTGCATCCATTAAATGACGAGGGGTAAGAAGGATGACAACCTGACCATTTGTTGTTGATCGTACAAGATTAATACGATTAACTTTCATTGGTGTAACTTTGTACGGAAACATCCAGTTTTATCTTAGTCTCGGCGAGTCTGCATTGAACGTTCCTACTGCCCTGACGCTCAGTTTCCGATTGGCCTAACCGTCTATTAATATTCAAAAGATGTGGCAATTCTTGAAGTTAATTGGACAAGACGACGGAGGGCATTGTCCGCGCTCCGCTCAAGATGGGATGGCACGGCAGAAGCGAACCGTCTCCACTGCAAATACTCCAAACGCAGCTAAACTAATAAAGAAACGCATGATTTGAACAGATAACCAACTGCTTTATGAAATTACAGCGCACTAAATACTATTCATAAGACTTGTTGTAAAGATAAATTGGGAAGATTATTTAAAACATTAGCCGATACATAATTGTGTCGAATGTTAGTAAATTAAAGAAAAATATTATTCGTACTTATGAAGAAAAATATACATTTGATTGGAATACACCCGACGAATACTTGGGGTAAAAATTTCGGACCGTTTTAATTTTTTTTCCATCGTTTTAAATCGATCTATTCCCATGCGATAAAAAAAAATTATAAAACACGCAGAATGTTTATTCTTGTAAAAAAATAATTATAAGCGGGGTTGTAATTAAAAGTAAAATATACATTTTATTTCGGCACATAAATTACATATTGCAAAAAAAAAAAAAAGAGGTGCGTTACATTGCCCTATTGCAGTTTATTAATGATTATATATTTACACACACACACACACACACACACACACTTTAAATAAAGTAATCTAATCGGATAAAGTGGCTATTTTTCCAATAAGACGGCTAAATACAATTGCATGCAGGAATACACATTATGGTACTAACCACAGTTTAAAAAACGTAATTTCTGGCCTATCGTCCAAATTTAAAGCTGTAAGAATACAAAATAATAATTCGTGTACAACTACGTTTAGCCTACATTTATCATTAGTCAATTAAGTAATACTTCTTTCGCAAAAAGTGTCGCCTGCCAGAAATGTAAACGACTATTTTCACATTGAACCGCTAGTTTCTAAAGAAAACTAGTTTAAAAAGGAACGCTAACTCAACCGTCTGGTCATGGAACTGAAAGTATACAAGAACCGCGTTATGAATGAAGTACCATCAAATACCTAAATAACAAGGATAAAATAGCAATAGTTTAGTGTTGTACCATTAGCCACCAAATGGTGCCTTTCCTAATTACCATAAAAATAATAATAGTTTGAAATTCTCTGCTGTAAATTCAAGCTGAAATTGAAAAGGAGTAAGAACTTTAGAGACGAAATATCTTCGGTCTCTATCTTTCACAGAAGAAAAAGTAATGTTTTCATTAAAATTTTTACAGCATAATGCAAACGTTTAGGATCAAGAATACTTACATAACTCCAGAATTCCAGAATGTACCAGTCACAGGGGCCCAACAACCAATGCAATAAAGACAGTTATCTAAGAAAATATAAATTTTAATGTATTCATCTACTGATTAACAATGGAGGAATGGAACAACATGTAATTATGTCTTCAAAATAAGGCTATACAATAAAATGGATTGTAGAAAATTAGACAATGCTCATAATGGTCTGTATTCTGAGTGTGGGTAAACGTTTCATTATAGAAACATTGATATTCTCTTCTCCATGCATCAATCCATACAAGTCTGTGTTTTCCTTTCAGTTCAAACATTATCACTGTACACATAAATTCAGTCTTAGCCAGTTCATCCTGTACAAAGGCACAGTTTTGTAACGGAACGGGACATGACAATTCCTTCAGTTAGCAACTGAATTCAATGATGAATAACTCCAGAATACACGCACACGCACACACACGCGCATGCGCGCACACACACACACACACACACACACACACACACCACTTCGAGTTTCATGACAGATACATACATTTTCATATAAAAATAAATAGAAATATATAACAATATATAGGAAACTTAAGACATTTTCATAACTGTACAAATGCATGACAAAGATCTTTGGCATAGAATTAAATAAACCATACATCTTAATTAAACACCTAAGTAGGCTTTAAAATCCTCTTCGGTGACAGTCCACATTGCATATAAAATGGATTTGGGTTCTACATTAAATACTAAAGGTACCCCACCTAAATCGTGACATTCTCGCTGTCCACAATACATTATTCATTATCCAAGCAGATACTCTTATGCAGAGGATACCAGTTACTTTTTGGTTGCAACCCACATTGTGTACGTTACAGCAAATATTACAACATTGTTTATGTTAGTTTAAAGTCTGCTGCAAGATACACCATGTTGATTTGCAGTGGAGAAAAAAAAAAGTGGCTTTGTTCCAAAGTCCCGCTTCAGTCTGACCTAGTATCTTCATGGCCCCCTCTATCACCAAATTGTGGGTCTGAAACATGGCGTACATAGATCACGTGACCTGGGTTTACGAAGTCCGAGCCGGTCGGAAGGCAAGAAAGTTCAATGGCCGTCTTCATGACCGAGATGATCTTTACACACACGTTCTGCATCAACGAGACCATGTGGTCAAATTTCCCCGGTCGTGGTAACACATCCTGCTGAGAAGGATCTCGGAGTAGACCTGGTTCACTGAACCTCTGACGTGATAAAGCGAATCTGATCTGGACCGCGAGTCCTGCAGTGGGAGAGGCGGGCCGACTCCAGTCCAGCTTTCATCTCCACGTCGGAAGAGCCTCATCTTTCTGTGCACAGGTACTTTGGACAACGGGAGCTTTCCAACCTGCAAATTTTACAACAAGTTCACCAACAACACTTTTTATCGTTGGCCATCGCAGGCTGAAAAGGCAAATTACTATGAAATTGTAGTATAAAATGGAACAATTTCCCTAATATTTAATTTGGGATATTATCAGCCTTGGGTTCTGTGCTTTGGTTCACGGAAAAGCAGCCACACGCATGGATACTCAGTTCATAAAACATCTTTCAGCGCTGGCGTGAGTTTGCAGTTCTGCTCCGTTTTGTTATGTTGAAAAGAATTAGTTATGGTCAAGACGGGAAGATTTTTCGGGACCGCCAATGGCATCCATTTCATTAAAAACTTGAGCAGCCGGAAACAAAAATCGGTGGCAGCTGCTTCAGATAAAGCAAATAAAAATCAGCCTCTTGGATCAATTACTAGCGAACTTATTCAGACGCAAATTTATAGTTTAAATCAACACATTTTATGTCATTTGACTAACAGATGCATTTATCCATCACACAGCGCAGGAACCCGTCTCTTCCTAAACAGGAAAAAGGTCTCCTATTCAGACCAACATCGTTCACTAAAAACCATTTCAAATTAAACTTTGCTTTATGGCGCGTCAGCCAGGACGTTTAAAGCAGGCTCCTACAGAAGGATTAACAAATGGCGATGAGCCACGGGTCATTACTGAACCGGCTATCTCCCGTGTAGCCTTCGGTCACTGTGATCACCATTACCTCATGGAAATGACAGGCGCACTTTCCCTGGAGGAACTCTCTGTATCGGCCCATCGTGATGCTGAGGGTGTCGATGACCTGAAACCCGTAAAGCTTTGCAGTTGTTAGAATATTTCGGTTTACGCTGTAAAGATCCTGCACGTCGCTCTGTTAGGGTAAAAGAAAGTAAAATGACTTGAAAGAAGTAAAATTTACATTTAGGAAGTGCTGAACTTTGCTTTACCACTTTTTTCTGAACCACTTTAAGTGATTCGAAGTCTTAAACGGTATGGAACGTGTTTACTGTGACTGTTCAAGCAATCATCTTATATTATACTGATCATTAGCAAAAGGGGTTTTCATAATTACAACGTTGCATGCTAAACGTTTTACCCACTATTGAAAAAAATAAACTTGGCCGACCACATTTAGGGACATTTTATTCTGCAATACATGTACTGGAGAAGCATCTTGTGGTTCTTTCAAGCCACACCTTCACAGCCGGAAATCTAGTTAATATTTGAAAGTAGTTTATACCAGAGACAATGAGCGTATTCCATCCACTGGCAGATGGAAGCCCATTCCAAGAGACTTGATCACCACCTGGATGTTGAGGAGATGTTCCCTGCAGGTAATGAAGAAAACATGAGTCACACAGCACTGAAAGGCAGTCTAGACCCGAACCACCGGGTGACGGCCTGGTGGCGAACTACCGTCCGCTCAGGCTTTCCGCGTCCATTTTTTATTTGCACTGCACATCCTCATTCCAGCGTTCAGACCCAGCCTTGGCCCGTGGAGGAATTCCGCACTCTCCGCTTTCAAACTCCCTCCCAGATTTATCTGGGATCCAGGACTGCTTGCCTAACCCTCTACCCAGAATACTTTATCCTGTTACACCACTGTTAAATAAAAATATTTAAGATATTCTTTTACTGTGCAGGAACATTAAACGACAACAACTGACTGCAGATCGCATACCGCGATTGTGACATTTGTTTTCAAAGCATTCAGGATAGTCCAGAAAATGTTTTGACAGGACAGAATGGAATCTTCACTAACCTGTCAAGCTCTAGAGCCCCTGACCATTCCATTCCACACTGCCTGATAAAACCACCTCATTATGAAAAGCTTTAAAAATGGTCAATGAGAGGGAAAAAGAAAATCTGTCGAAAGGGTCTCTGACCAATTCTTAAGACCTCATTGAATCACATCGTTTTTCTCATTTAACTTCAACGTACTTTACCAGGCGCCAGCATACCTTTTTAGGACCTGCTGCAGGATCTTGAGATGATTGGTGTTCAGCCACTGGACACCTCCAGCAACGAGTACTGTTTGAGGCGAGTTCTCCAGAGGTCGGGACCTGGGATGGACAAGTCAGAAAACATTACTGTTATTTAATTTCTTATTCACCAGCAACTTTCATACCTCACAATTTAATACTAGTGAACAGCTTGATGCTTGGGGAAGCAATTGATCTAGGTACTTCAAGAGCCTCCATCCCCTTCTGGAATTTTAACCTGTAGACAACCAGATGCTAGTCCGGTACCTTAGCCATCCTGCTTTCCAGACCAATAGCATGCAAGCGGGTACCTCTGTATGAGCTGCTGCAGGGCCATCTGGAACGTAGGCCTTTGTGGCTTCTCCAGCCAAAACTGGGGGTAATAAGAGTAGCTGATCAGAGTGCGGCCACCATTGACGTTGTGGTAGACAATGGTGTCGTGGGCCTTGTCCCAGGCCTCTAGGGTGGCGTTAACCCGCTCCATGAAATAGTACATCATCCCGCGGTTGGTGGAATCGCCAATAAACAGAACCTGGAGAAAGACAGAGGGTAGTTGCCTTTACACGTACATTTTTACATTAAACTTCACTGGTAAATAGACATGTTTAGAGTTGGTTGACCAAGTTCTGAGGAGGCTCAAGCCTGTATTTCTATGAGCTTAAAATGGCTTTCCTACAAGACGTTTAAAGCGCACAGAGACACGCGTCAATCCTAAAGACACACTTTCTCTTTCAGTTGACAAGTTTATTTTATGGGTACAAAAACAAGTATGCCATTGTGAGATATGAGGCATTCGTACGAGGAAGAGAAGAGCCCGGGCACGCGTCTGACAGAAATGCCCAGAGAAAACGGGTCTTTTGTTCTCCGATCTCTTTAGCAGACGTGAGGCTGGGCTGCTGAAAGGAACTCGGTTCGGGTCACGAGTATGGCAGCGATTTCAGGTGTCACCAGAGACGATGGTCACTCGTGGAACACATTAAAGCAGACTAATCTCAGAGCCGCTGCGGTCGCACTGCCTGGCTGCGAGAAACCGTGAACTTTGACCCTTTCAGCACATGGGCACCAGCAGGAAGTGGCTGATGGAATCCGTGGCCCATCTTTCCTGGAAGCAAGCAGTGACACTACCGCAACACTTTAAATGCCATTTTATTTCACGGGCAATTAACTTGACAAGAACAAGGAAGCTGTGGCTTGCTTCACCCCAGCGGGGGGAAAAAAAATAAATAGGGCGGGCCGACAAAACCAGAGAATCTTCACTGTCACGGTCACTGTGCGACACACTCCCAAAATCAAAACTCTGCTGGGAATTAAGGAAAAGAAGAAGAAAAAAAAGTTTGGATGTAAAAACCGTTGCAGACATCCCAATTGAACTCTGGCCTTATTTCCATGCCTAAGGGTAATATTTTCTGTACAGTAAACCACACAGTGAGCGACATCAAAAAGAGAGGCTGATGAAAATATCCTTCTGACACAAACTGAACAGCTGGATCAAGCAAGAACCAAGGAATTCAGATATCTGGGGCACGTTTGTGGGAGATGCATGAGACAGACAACCAGTTGTTGAATGGGAATCCAGAGTTCAAGGCTTCAGCCAGCTGGCTCAATCCTACGGAGGAACAAGCAACCAGACATTCAGACTCATCACCTCACTGCAGCAGCCAATCAAACCCCACTGACTACGGGGGCTGTAGTGCAACAATATGAAACACGCAGGCGTAGATTTATTTTTGTTCATTACATATCCGACATAGCAGTCCATTCTTCTGTCTGTAGAACTCGCTGTATAGATCCATTGAGCCATCTTTGCTGGCCACATTACCTTGTACTGAACTTTCTTCCTCACACTAATCCACAACGAAATGTACATTGACGTGGGGAAAACAACTCTGAATTAAAGACAGACATGGTATGATGTCCTGGTGAGGCTCACTGCCATTACGCAGTTAGAGGCATTGCACATTCCTGTGACCCTTAGGATAGCTTCGCTGCATCATGGTTACTATGTCTTAAAGCAACTAAGTTCTGACTTATTTTTCCAAAAGTGTGCCCCCTCCCTCAAAGTGAGTCACATAGAGAGGTGCATGTGCTGCAGAATCCAAGAACTTGGCTGGCTTACGTTTCATTACGCTCTCTCACTTCGCTTAGTGCCGTAAATCACGGACCCTCCCAGTTAAGAAGATCTGATGCATGTGGAAAGTATTACCCCACCTTGTTCAAACATTCCCAACAATTGGAACACGAAACACAAGCCATGCACCCTTACTTTGTTAATCAGCCTGGCTGAAACTCTCGGGCCAGGCGCTCACCTTGAGGCTCCAGCTGGATGCTAACGGCATAGTGCCTGGCCGCGGAACCGCTCCGGAGCAGAACGTTTATCGCAGAGCTGTAAATCTGTACTTGGTGAGGCACTGTCAGCAGCTGCCTGTACAGCTGCATGTTCTGACTACGGCAGGAACCTTTCGGTATCCGTGATGCTCCTGACATTTCCGGCCTTTTTAATTGCTTTCATCCGCTTGTCCAGCTGGCTTCTCAGCGGAGCGGAACAAGAATCCTGATACGATACTCTAAGCTTGAAAAGGAAGAAAAGAGAGAGACTGGCAAAGTGCCAGCATGTATAGAGCACTAGAATCTTCTGGGACAGGTTGTCCAGCAGAGGTCCTGAGAACAAAAAAGGAGCTGGCCTCTCCCTTATCCAGGAACGGGAACGAGTCCGTGGGTTAAAGGATGATTTTCGCTGAACGCTAGCTGCGTACTGCCCCTTTTCCACTGTTGCTCTATACCATTCAAACCCCACACTAGCGCCCCTTCCCGTTACATTTGAGAGCAGTTATTGTAAGGAACTGTACCACCCAAAACCAACCTGAAAAGCACAGGCGTTTACGATGGTTGGCGCGATTACTTTCCGCCTAATGCGACAAACACTGCAAACAGCAAATGAAAATGGCGTAGGTGCAGCCGCTCACCTTCCTGTTCTCCATGCAGATCTGGAGCTGGGGCCTATCCAGCCGAGGGTGCTGGCAGTGGTCCGGCTGCCAGGAAACCTCCCTCCAGTCGCAGGTTCGGTTGTCAGAGCAACTAAGGCACGGAACCACCCAACGACCTGCAGAGGTGGGCAGAGGTGAAGAAGATATATATTCTAACACAGGCTGACAGTTATGTAGTCATCCGCCCCGCCCCGCCCCGTTACTCCAAACTATGTATAAAACGATTTTGTAGCACACCAATTCAATACGCTGAATTTGAGAGGGATGATTAATAAAAGATGTTTCCACGCTGGCAGGCCTTGCATTCTCCCAGAAGTATTCAATGTTTCAATCACTGCGGAAAAAGCCATGCTGTGACTCAGTGGGGGGCAATACGGTGAATTACTAATCTCTGTGGGAAGGCCTGCCTCTGAGGAACAAAGGGCGGAAAGGAGGTATCACGGCAGGCCCACACTGGGAGGACAGCGCATCCTCCCCACCTCTAACGCGCATTCGTCTGGTCCGCAATTACTCTGTCCGGAACATTACGCCCCCCTCGCCCCAACTCCTCCGGTTATGGCTGGTGGCGGGGTAGGCCTCAGAGAAATGCATCTGCCGTCAAACACGGACATCGATCGGTATTTCTTTTCCCACCAAGGGGAAGCCGACATTGTTTTCTCTGCGACAACATGACATGGTTTTTCTTCATAACCCCTGGCAGTTAAGTTTAGGAGCATCCAGCCATGTCACAGGAGAGCCCCTTTGCTTTCGTGCCAAAGATGGTTTTATCCTTCAGCAATGCATGAATCAGCACACAAAGTCTTATTTCACGGAAAATGCACTGGTACAGAAAAGCTATTTCCATTAATTAACTCCATTTAATTGTCTAAATTTCCATTTAGACAATTAAAAGGCCTACCGTGTGATGCAAAGTATTTTGCAAGTGTTTATCGAAAGCAAATTCTGTCGACCAGATGCAATATTGGAGCTATAAACATACATTAGCCGGGATGTTGTGGCATCCGTGAGTAATGTTGAACCTTTAATGACTACAACACCCATTTTTAACCGCCTCACCTTCGAGAAGTAGAGGATTGCAAAGAGCCACGTAGGAGATCGTACCACTTTGGACAGCTCTAATAGGAGCTCAAGGATTTAGCCTACACATACGCAAGTGAGCAACGGGGAAACAAAGACGAGGAAGACGAACACGTGGACAGGGTCTGCGTGCAGAGGTAAAGGACAGACCTGAGGCATCGCCTGAAACGCAGGGCTGAGTGGAGGCCTGGGGATTCCCGGGATCGCCGGTTTGAACGAAGGGCTGCAGACCACAGGGCAAGCCAGGCTGGACCACAAGCCCACAGTCCTGTAGAGACACAGCGGAGGAGGAGGAGGAGGAGGAGGAGGAGGGGGTCGTTAAGTCAAAGGCTTTTCTGATGTCGGGCGGGCTGGGGGGGGGTTTCAGTAAGGGACAGAGGCAGGGTAACAAGATGTGATTGAAGTAGCTACCCAGCGGTGCAAGACAGGAAGATGGGATGGAATTCAAGCAAACTGCTAATCGTTTGTAAGGGAGAAACCGGCACAGCCATTGCTGTTGCTTTTAAATGCATTTCTCATGGATTTTGGCTTGCATACAAATGTAAAGGAACGGCTTATTGGCAGTTGCTAAGGAATTAGTGATTAGCAGAACATTCCTGGTTTGATTGGACTCCAGGGAACACCATAATGCAATGTTTCTATCCAATATGGGTGATAAAAAAAAGATATACAGCTATATGCTTTGAAATGGAAATTAGGCTTACCCAATTGTTTGTTTACATTTAGATAGACCTATTCACTCTAACATTTAGATATATTAAGTACATACAACTGGTAGTGTGTTCCACCAGATTTTTAAATATGTGATACGGTGAATCTCCCAAACAGTGTGTTTGTTTTACACTTTCTTACTCAGTTCCTCAAAGACAGCAATTCTGACCGACCCTTCCGATTTTTCCTCGCTCGTGGCGACTGGAGATGGTGCCAGGGTCTTCCGATGGGTCTCAGTGTGCGTGTGTACATAAAGGAACGGCTATCAAAGCAGCGGGCTGTCCACCCCAGGGCCAGGCGTTTTGTTGGGTTTGTCTGACCCCGACATCAGACGGACGACGGCCCGGGGTGAGCCTCCCGCGGGAAGCCCTGGGGTCTGGGCGCTCCATAGAGGAGCACAACGGCGGCGGCGGCGGCGTTCACTGGAACTCGCACCCGTGCTCGAAGGCCCCTGCCCTCGCTCCCTTACCACTTTGCACAGGGGCTTCGCACGGCCCCTGCACATTCCCCACGCTCCCGAGACCGCCTCGCGACAAAGTGCAACAAGACAACTTAACAGGGATTTTCTTGTTCGTACCTGTGCACAGTGTATGAGCATAAACATTGGGTGACTTTTGATTTGGAAAAGCGGGTGCAAATCAAGAAGCTGGCCAGCCAACGGAAATGTGGCGGCTCTTTCTTCTAGCCCCGTTTCAGCCCGGGTTTGAGCCAGTCTCACAGAAACGTATCAAAAAAAGAGGTTGTACGTTGAACGCTTTTATAGCAAAGCCCACTTTACCCCTTTAAAAACGGGTCGCCCCGTCCCCCCCCCAATGTCCTCAAAAATGGGCAAGATATGGTTCTTATAAATTACGACAAACACAACTGCAGTTCCAACCATTGGTGGAGAAATGAGGAGGCATCTGAGCTGAATCTTGCGGTCAAAAACACCCAGCTTCACGTCCTTTCGCCATCGCTCCAGAAAGGGTCAGCCATTTTGTCTTCCCCGGCACCAAGCGGCTAGTTAAAAAACGAGGACGTTGGCGAAATCGCGACGCACAGAATGTCTGAGGCTCTCCGCGCTCCACTCAGTGCAATTGGGCTCCCTTTCCAACAGCAACACAAGCTTAATCTCTCCTGATCAAAGACCAAGTCAAACCCCTTCTGATGAAAGGTCCCTCTAATCCAGCTACCACCGACATCATATTATGGCTGTCATTTTGTCCTCTTTTTTGCGCTTCCCTGCCTTCGCTGGAGCCGAAATAAAGAGCTTTCCCTTCTGTATTTGGCTTTTGGGTACCTCTGGGTATTCGATGATAATATAAACAGTTTTTTTTTTAATTGTCACGGATATTGACACAACGTAACGAGCCTGGAACAACAGGTCTGCATTTTAAACAGGCTTGCCAAAACAAAATAAAAACAAACTATTTCAAAAAAATAAAATAATAATTTGACAGTGCTGCATCTCTTAACCGAAAACTTTCATTTTGCTAAATAATCAATTCTACACAAACTGACAGGGCAAACGGTGCTCAGACAATGAGCTGAGCACGAGACGCATTAAACTCAACGCCACAAGCAGCTCGTAAATAAAACCAAAGAAACCTTGACTAGTCCACAGTGCATTTTTTCCATGACAAAATATGCCGTATATACACCGAATCAAAATGATTCCAGGTGACCCGTAAACGCAATTATTAACTTTGACGAAACTTCCCAAACGTATGTGGCCGTTAATTTTGTCTCCCGTAAAATCATTTGGTTTCACAGAGACGTATCGGGAAACGACAGATTAAAACGCTGCGATGCCAGTATATGAAGTACAGCTTACGGAGCCAGCCCACAGCACGAATACGAACACGTGCATCGATCACATAAGACACTTAAAGCAAGCAAGAAAGTAATGACCAAGTCTGGATCGAGGGTGGACGAGGAACTGGCGGACTGCACCAGGGTCTTAATTTATGATCAGTGGCGGGGAATCCCACTAACTTAAACCCAGCCATTGTTGGGTCTGAAGCCTTTGGTCGTGGATAAACACTCTGTATAATCCCATTGAAATGGGACTATACTACATAATATGCTTGCATATAATCCTTAGGCAGTCCGAATCCTATTCATGTCTTTAATGTATACATTTTTAGGTGTTTTTTACCTCATGTCGAAGTCACTTTTTTATTTACAGATCGCAAAAGTTCAATCACTGGACATATGCAAGACTTCCCAATAAGAATCCACTCTGTAGTTTTTTTAACCGATTTATAATTAAGAGATTGAGAGCGTTCATACCACGTAGTCACCGTTTTTTCTGTAAATCACTTCCAAGCACATACAGTAAAATGGGTTTTCTAACAATGTCCGAGACCGTGTTAAAAAAGGAACCTCAAAAGAGATTACGGTCCAATAATGAAGTGACTCCATTCCACACCCCAGAAAATACAAAAATATATGTATACCATTCTGTGATGTTCAGGCAGTGGGTGGATTTGTATCTCTCTATAGGTTTTTAAAATGTTTTTGGTTTAATATCATTTTGGTCATCGCTATTTCAAACCTCACACTGCTCCACGAAAAACCTCAGCTCTAATCCCGAGTTAATTATATCAATTTACAGCCAGAGGGCTGGGGACTTCTCAGTGTGGAACGTGTCCATGGTTTCACTCGTAAGTGAAAAGAAATTACAAGAGAAAGTCACGCACAGGGAAGATCCATCACCGACAGTCTGAAGTCGAGCACTGAATTGAAACCCAATAAAAACCAATGACGGGGAGTGAGACACAACCGCGTTCTTTAACCACAGATGGCTGCAATTTATTGTTCGGGAAAACCGAACAAAAATGTCTCTTTCAACCATGTCCTAACCCATGGAAATGTGTTTGTTTGACATTATGCAAGAAGACTAGGGAGGCACAAGAGATTAATATGCGATTGGCGAATAACCGTTTCCCTGAAAAGGCACTGGTGAAAGACGAGAGGAATGGAAGCAGGTTTTGTTTGGTTTTGCACACCAACTATGGATCAGTAGGCTAATGACCCCCCCCCGCACAGACAGATACTCTCACCATCACCTTTTAAAATGAGGAAATCAAAGAATGATAACCATACAACCTCTGCTGTCCCTCCCATTGACATTATGGAGAGCCACCTTAGTGAGCTAAACAAGGTGAGCGGGGAACCTGCCAATCTGAGGGACATCTCTGACCCCTGAACCCATTTCTCTGCACCTCACCATGAACTGGCCACTGTACGCAGCGTTGCTGCCGACATCAGGGTTTTTTTTTTTTTTTACTTACACTAAACTTTCCGAAGTCTTAGACGTACCGCTCATTTCAGCATAAACCAACTGCCGACTACAAAAAGAAAAAAGAATGAACGTTCGACTGCCATAAAACACCTGGATGGTCGAAAGTGGACCTTTTCGTTCAACGTGGGTTCCAAAAAACAAACAAGTCACTCCACTATAAGAACCTCACACCAATATTCAAGCATGGTGGCGACAGAGTCAAGGTTTGCAGCATCAGGCCTCATCATTACTGAAGGAACCACAAATTCTTCATCTTGTTTACATTGTTGAGAGACATGCTCACAAGAGGGATTTAAGTTGTTCAGGAACACCAACAGGGTTTTCATTTTAGACAAATATTCAAGATATTCTATAGAATTCAAAGAAGATGCCCCAGTGTGTTAAAATGACAAAGTCAAGCAGATGATGAAGGTGGACTGAAACGTCAAATACTGGAACATTTTGAAATTCTGAGAAACCCCAGAAATGACCCCGGACCCACAGAGGGGAAATTATATAATCTCTTTAGCTGTACTCATCAGCGATTCTGCCCCTCTGCTCACATTCAGTAGGAAATCTAAAAACTTTCAACAACTTAAAATGTATTCATGTTTTTATCCGTCATTTCAAATAGAAAAATAGGCAGTTTTGGAGGGAAATCAATGATGCCACTGTTCAGTCGTCCTGGATTAAGAACTGGGTTAGTTGTGCGAGAGTGTAAAAATAAAGGCCATCCAGTGGGAATGAAATGAAGTGAAAAACGAAGAGGTTGCAGTTAAAGCCAAACTAATCCCTGCACAACTCTCAGAGCGGAGCCGGTCACAAAGAGGCAGAGTTTGTGTCAGTGAGACTGGCGACTTGACTAACCACATCTGTCACGGGGGTTCATCGACCGGGGATAAGCAAGGGGAAGAAGGGGGGATTTGTACACAACCGACTCATTCTTCTCAACCAGGCGGCCACCTGGAGAAGCTGCAAACATCTAAATGGCCGACAATTTCACTGCCACCCCAAGGCAGCGATAGGGTTAGCCAAAGGAAGTATTGGTTATTAGCCCCAGGGCTTTCTTTCTGACAAAGGCCTTTGAGAGTCCTGCCAGGTACCGTCCAAAGGCATTGAGTCTGCAGTCTTCTTGGCTTTTCTGAAATCGTAATTAAAGGTAAATTATATCGTAGCAGAATTACATTTTAGAGAATGAATCCGTCTTCCTATCTTCTAAAAGGACTGTCAGACATTAAGAGACAGATGTTGCCTGGTAACATCTGGACGGAATTTCTTGAAATGCCGGGAGATGGAGCTCAGAGGGGTTTGTTTTGCCGCCATAGATCCACATTAAAGGCATCGTTCCAAGTCTGATAAGCTTGCAAAACGGAAACCCGGACATCGTTCCAGAATCTCGAGGACGCCCCTAAAGCACACCATCGCAGATGTTCAGCAAAACCTCTACCATAGTACATGTAAAAATGACCAGTAGGAGAGTCATAGAGAATTAGAGCTGATCTTTAAAGCGCAGGCTTGTATCCAACAGTTGAGGGCATCGGAGAACTGGCTAGAGGGATTGTGGAGGTTTCGTCAAACCATCGGAACCAGGCTGACAGCCACTCCACCATTCAACCGCAGTTACCTGACCCCATTGTAACTGAAATCTCATCTATGGGAAAACTCTGCCGGTTTTTAACGACAACCCCAGATTCTGTGCACTAAAAGGGGCCCGCCAGGGGTCCACAGGAGTCAACGCAGCCCTCTCTGAACCGCGCGCGCCACGAAGCCGCAGCAGACGTCTGATGGCAGAAACAGGGACGTGTGTGATGCAGCGCGAGCTCTGTACTGCACTTTTAAAAAGATCCCAATTAATTGCGACTTTAAAATATTTTTGGGGTCGATGGTCCAGTTATTGCGGCATGCTGAATAAGCCGGCTGCCTGACCACAAACGAGGGTCTTCGATGGAGTCCTTTACAACCCAATTAAAAGCAAGAGCAGGGATTTTCATCACAAGCCGTCCCATTAGTGAGAGCAGATTACAGACGCCAGCTGCTGGAAGTGTACAGTGGATAAATTCTAAGGATGAGAAAATATCCGGTTTATTTTAAACCTACCCAAGTTAGCGGGTCTCTTCTTCAATCGCAAGAAATAATTACTGAAGTAAGTATGACTACTTTCCCATTATTGTGATTGTGCTTTGTGATGTGTTCTTTGGTACCAACTGGTAGAATGTGCCCCACCATCACCTATCTCAAACACCGAGAAGTTTGTCACCTAATTAAACCAACTAGCGATTTATGTCAATGACCTCTTCGAGTAGTCCTTCAAAATCAGCCAAATTTGTATCCAGAACGGGGTGTGGCCAGGCACACTCGTTACCAGACAGACATTTTCTGGGGTATGCGCAGTTATCCACGCAGCCCACTGCGCGATCAGCAGCAGATGTAGGCGACTGAAACCGTCTGTCTGCAGGGATTTGGCGCGACCATCATGAATACGAACTAGGCTTAAGGAACCTAAAACTCCGTGCTAAATGCAAATACACCTTTTTCTGACGTGTGCAGTTTGCGCCGCAGAAGATGAGGGTTACTCATGTCCAGCATCCGCAGTATACAATGCGCCACAAGGCAGGAGGAATAAAAAGTAAACGCTTCACAAACACTATAGAGATGCACACTGTGTGGGGTACGGAATCCGTGTGCTCTCTGTAGCCGACGCTTCCCCCGACCAGGGGAAGGCCTCGTGGACGGACTCGGCCCCCCCCCCCCCCCTCAGCAAGCTCCGTCCTCTTCATCAACACATCTGCCCTTTCTTTAATAAACGGCAGGGCAGCTTCATCTCGCGGTGGGTTAAGTTATGCACCCTTGTACAGAGCTCTTATAACACGTTTATAGGTAATAAACGGAACCCGCAGGCTCCACGCAAGTTCCTGAAGTGCAACCGGGCGTTGAGGGCTGCGTTTTGTTGTGGCGTCCGCCCTCTGGTTAGAAAAAGCCTCCTCGTTAATTGCGGTCGCGGGCTTATTTTTAACGATGCAACAGATCCAGATCTGGCGGGCGTGCGCGCGGCTGGACGGAAGCCGGATGGATGACGAACGCTGGTAACGCCGGCTCCTTGCACAGGAACATGGTTTCCTACGGCAACCAAACGGCAACCGCTTCTCTTCCGTTGTACTCCCCAGTTGCCCTTCACGTTGGAAACCGATGCTTCCAACCAAGATTCCTCACTGTATGTCAAATTTCAGTGTTCACCCGAACGGCCAATAATCACACTTGTCTCTGAATCTAAAGTGCAGCTATATCCAAAGGTTCTGAGAGTTTGTCTATCCATCTGTCCGTCCATCCACCAATCCCTGGGGATATTCGTGAACTCTGAGGGTTTCCATTAAGGGAAGAAAAGCAGATTTTGGCCTGAGGATGTGACAGCCACGGGAATCACAGATCATTGGAGCTTACGCCATATTGACTCCAGATGACTGGGCGTTTCCCAGCCAGGTGCCGAGCTCTGGCCACTGAACAGAAGACGAGGGAAGGGGGCACTAAATCCACCAGATACCGCATGTATCCTGGAAGTATCCATCAGAGCGGAATGGCCTTGTTTTCCCCCATGACAGAGTCCTCCAATCTCTGTCTATTAGCAGCTTGGTAGGGTTTAGCGGGTGATGAGATCTGCCCCATCCAACAGGACCCAATAACAGACCCCCCCACCGTTTCAGCTCCCCGGCATAATGGCACATTCAGGCTTAACTCCTCCATAAACATCTGAGCACTACACCAGGCACCTTAATGACCTTTACACTGCTCCAAATATATCACCGGGCTACACCGTTACATGGACTGGGATGCCCAGTGGACGTTGTACCCCATGGATGGTCGAGCTCAGATCCTGGATTACAGGGCCTTTCCCAGTGACCCTCACATCCCTTTTCTCCCTCTGACCTCGGGAGTTAATCCCCTTGTAAGCAGGCAGACTTCAAACTTCCAACTCCTGGTCACGAGTTTCCCAAGGCGGGCTTGTAATCATCTGAATTACAGGCCTGGTCCTGATTGACCAGACAGGCCCACAAAGTTATTCTTACCGAAGCACTTACAAGGGTGTGCTCGTTAGCAGGTGGGCGCATCGAGACATCCACAGCGCTTTCACCACTCGGTCCTAAATGGTAGTGGACGATCCGAACAGACTGTCGCCATAGCAGCGCAGGCAGGTAAGGACTGTGGGTAACCTTTCTTTAGACAGGAGTATTGTTCATTTTCCCATGACAGCGACAGCCCTGTCAATCTCGTACTACACAAACACACACACACACACACTAATTCTAAACGGGTCTAGACGATATATTTCTCAGTCAAAACAGAACCCCCATTTTTGGATCAGCAGCCTGACAACAGTCTCGGAAGACTTGCAGGAATTCACAGCTGCTAGAGTACCAAAAAAAACGATAAATAATAACTATTGAATTAAGGCTGAGTCGGTATTGACACAATTCACAAAGCCAGCTCTTCGGGAAGTTTAGCACAAAAAAAGGGAAATTAAACCCTAGTCATGCAGACATGAAGTTCCAAGGTGCTGAACCTTGAAAAAAAAAGAAAAAAAAGGTGTTACATAAGCTAACTCTCCTGCTGGAAAACTGAGACATGCACGCAAGAGAGGTTCAGTGATAAATAATCTCCATTCTCCAGCCACTGGTCTTCGTTTGGCGTCGTGCAGCTTAACCATAAAAAGAAATGCAAGTCAGTGTCCGCTCTGCAGTAGCCTATTGAGATTAATTCCTCCATAAGGTAAAGCCATCAGAGTCTGGGACGGGTATAATTCAGTCGGGGAAAGACCAACAGCATTTAAAAGTTGGATTCTCACAAAAAACGCAGGAAACATAAAATGGCACATAGAGTATTTTATATATATATATATATATATATATATTATAGCGGGTTACGATTATCGCTAGGAAAAGACGTCAGAAATGAAGGGCAACGTTGATGTGGAAACGTCGCCGGCTGGGCTCCACGGTCTTCAGTGCGAAACCAAGCTCTCCCATTCCGTTTCACAGGCTGGCGCGCTGACGCAGCCACTCAGCCCACATTTATTAGCAAGTCAACACACTACATGGGTTCAAGTCATTTTTTTTAAATGAGGTAAAGTAAGGCATTGCTCTGAAGTGTGCCCACAGCCGTAAAAACATAAAAAAAAATGTTAAAAAACCCCACAATAAAGTGGGTGCTCAGTTCTGCCATGGGCAGCCGAGCCGGGGGAAGGAGATGAAAACACAAATAAAGAGGAAGGGGGGGGGAAACACAAGATGAAATCCACATGTGGGGTGGGGGTACAGAGCTATTCGCTGGCTTCCAAAATCGATCAGTCGAGCTCGGTGACAAGATTCGGATGGGGGCCGACCAGGCCCCCTGTCCCAGTTCCACGTTTTCCTCTGCATCCATCCTAGGTTACCCCTGGTGACAAGAACCGATCCGTCTTAAGTCAAAGCTTATTTAAAAGGATTGACTGCGCTTTACTCCCTCAACTGGCAGTGCTGTACAGAGGAAACATGAATCCCACACAATCAATGCCCAAGAATATTCACTCAGTCCGAAGCCAGGAAAAAGCAGACCACTTCTAGACTACAACTGACGTGAAGTAACCAGAACATTTCATTCAGCTGAATGTTCCGATTGTTAGCAGCAACCAGATGACCTGGGCAAGTCTTCACCAGGCAGACATGTCCCCCAGATGTCGATATCCAAGCATGGACAGAGGAAAACCAGAGCTACAACCCTTAGATCTTTAAGGTTTAATGTTTTCCAATAGTCCGACATGCTCGGTTCACTAAAAGCCACATAATCAGAAGTTATGAAATTCAAGCATAATATTTGTGGGGGCATTTGTACAAAAGTGTAAATATTATTTTGAAAATATTTCTGTTCGGCATCAGTCATACCAGTCACGCATCTTGTGATGCAAGCCACGCCAAATTCAAGATATTTTTCGATGGATATTGTTCCATCGCAGAGCACTTTCACCTTGTAAGGACTTTCACCTGTTTGTGAGGTAATTGAGATGACTGAAATTAACACTGAAACGAGCCAAAATCACCATTCATCTTTCTCAGAAAAAAAGATTTCAATCAGAACTGCAACTCTATAAAGGGGTGTCCTACATCAAGACATCACTGGACAGATCCGTCACCTTCACTAATTTCCTAAAAGCGCAACGTCGCCTTTTTATTGACATTTTAAAGTGCCGTTATGTCAAGACTTTCCCCATCATATACAGAGACTTCCAAGTGTGGTCGCCGGCGACCCTAAAGAGCGTCACATCTGCTAACTGACCCTCAGGCTACCCATGACCTTGCAAACTCACATCGCAGAATGTGAAACGAGGAATTCTGTTCCACGTTATTCCTTTAAACTCAGGTGCTTCGTTCGAAAAACTATGACACATATCACAGCATCCTGAAAACACTGGCACAAACCAATAGACATCGTTTCAGACAAACTGATTAGCCCACCACTAAAACACATGATCATCACAGACGTTCCCAGGCTGTTGTATAAAACGTGATGAGATACGTTGAACATACGTTATTAATGGTTGTTCTCTATGTAACACAACTATAATAAAAATCAGCACTTCCCATTCATTGACATCTGATCAGAAAGGAGAACTACAGGTGAAGCACTGTGTGCACATTTCAAAACCAGCTATTGCAGAGATCCATGCTTTGAACGGTTCGTTCGAAAACAAAGTCCCTGTTTAAATGCCTGGTGACCCAAGTGAACCCACAACCGCCTGTTTTCAATTTGGAGCACAGTGACGGGGGAACAAGTACCTAGCCCACTTGTTCCATCATGCCAATCTGGCTAATCGCCGAGCCGGTGGTTGGGTCAGTAAGGGCAGCGCATCAAATTTCACATCTGTCCCGTGCCAGATGTCCCCGTCAGATGAGATCCCTACAGAAAGGAATGGGTCCCCCTGCATTAACAGAGCAGAAGTGGAGTGGCGGTAAACCGGACCAGAGCCAGGGGCACCGCTTGGTTTTGGATCATTTCTCTCACCCCTTACCAAGGTGCTCCTTCATATCTGGCGGGGCTCCACATTTGATTACTTTATCAGGGGGTGTCCTCTTCGAGCAAAGTCCTTCAACGGCTTGTACCGTCCCCATCACGGCCGTCCAAAAGCGGCCATTGCCCGGTCTTGGATCCCCCTAGCCGTTTGGTTGAGTGAGAACACACAGCCTTGGTTTTAGAGCCATCAGAGCAAGGCCTCAGGCGGACTCTACACTGGCAGCCTTGTAAAAAGGTACAACGGGAAAGAAACAGACTTGCATTGCTTTCTCTCCCGACCACCCAGTCATTTCCCTCTTTGTTTTCCGTTTTAGCCCTTTTTTAAGCATTCAACAAACTCCAGGACTTCCACTGACTGGGGGGGGATGAGAGGGGAGTAAGTGAGTATGTGGTGAGGACTGTGTCTGGGGACTTTTAATGGGGAGGGGAGACAGCTGTTCCTCAGCAAAACATTTTTTTGGGGCGCATTTAAAGGGCAGGTTCTTGAAACATACTCCTTACCCATAATTTCACATTCAAGATGCATTCAGAGACATCTCCAGATTCCTTAGCATGGAGAGTCGTAAAGAAATGATTGAGTGCGACACTGGAGGCTTGACGGATTAACAGAACAACTTCGGACTGGAGTCGAGTTGGGGTTTCCTAGTGGGCTGCATTTCATCTTCACTGTCTGCCAGGAATTTCATTTTGTTTCAGATTGCTGTAGGCATAATCAGGAGATGCCTCGGGGATCTTCTGTAGTACTACAAAGACATTTTTATCAGATTGGTAAGAGATCAGAAACGGTCAGGATCATTCATCGACTCCAGCCGTCACCTTGATCAGTACAAAACGCCAATTAAAATCTGTGACTTTCTCCGACAGGCCTGCGACCGGAGACGAGGAATGAGCTCACAAATCTTGGTGGTCATCAATCAAACTTTAAAATATGATTTTACGGGACATGAGAAAGAAAGCCTGATGGCGTAAAAGAGAGAGGAGTTTGTTTGTTCTCTGGAAGAGGGGGACAGACCGGGGAGTTCATTTTCGGGCACGCGAAGAAGAACCTCTACTTCTGAAATGTTTCTCATCAGGAGCAGAGAGACATGCAAGCAACAGCGTTTGTCCATCAGTCACTCCACAGCAACCCCCCCCCCCCCTGCTGGGTGATGGACAGACACCAGCTTCAAAGCACAGAAGGTTCAAGCTCAGAAGGAACATTCCGTCTAGGTCAGCTTGAGCCTCCAGAGTGCTCTGTACTTCCTGAGCTATACCACCAAAGATACCCTTATGAGACCAGCTGGTCCCTAGGAACTCAAATCACAGAGTCTCCATTATTAAAGTGGTGACTGTCATTTTGGTAAATTGGTATCCCTTGGGCTGAATGGTCACGGAGCTCCACCTGTCCATTGAACAAATCAAGCAAACCATAGAACAACACTTCATCACGCAAGTTCAATGACCATCTCCAAATGCTGGTTTCCAAGAAATGAGAACTGCCGTTAAATAAGTCTCATCTGCCTCCCTGCTTCCCTGCAGGAAGAACTCAATACCAATACCAGCCTGTTGCCAGAGAATGAAGATCCTGAACAGGAGAACTTGCGGTGCAAAACACACAAGTTTGTCCAAGCCGTCTGCATCCGTGGGATGTCTTCAAATCTGCCATTGCGTTACCGTGGATGCTCACACAGAAAAGATGCCCAGATGTGCGACTAAGGAGATATCCACATGGCAAGAGTGTCACATTTTCAAAGGGCTGTAATTGGAGGTTTTGTCACTGGCAGAGGATGATCCACGTGGGTTCCTGAATTGGGAGCTCGTCATGCCGCCAATCCACAGCCAGCAGATTGGTCAACCAGTACGCAACCATGCGGTTCACAATGATTTGTCACCACACATCCGCCAGAACCAAATCAGAATGAAGTACTAACGGTATTCCAGAGAAACTGATGAAAAATACCAGAGTGTAATGCATGTCTTCCGAGTGAAGAAATATTAATATTTTGCATAAGTCTTCCTTTTTTAAGTCTTCACGCAAGGATTTTTGTAGCATTCCCCCAACACGGTTGTCACACCTTGTTCCTTCAGTTTGGCCATTGTGTTTGGCAGGGCTCCACAGCTTCCAGCCGCACCGAGAGTCGGCGTAAAGCAACACTCCAGCGGCTCCACGCTGCGGGCAAGTGAAGTAGGGCTGCCAGAGGAGTCCCTTCAGCAAACTGGGAGAACCAGAACATCTTGCAGTAGGGATACATTTAGCAACTCAGTTTTCCCTTTTTCTGTCACAGATCTACCCAGTCAAACAGCAGTCCATAAATTAAGACATAGTGCTTCCTTCATGGTATTTACTCATTGAGAGCCCAGAAGACTCAATCCTTGTTCCAGAGGATTAAAGGACGCAATCTGGAGCGTCCCCTCTTGACAACCACACCCAGAGAAACCTCTGCAGACGTTTGCCTCATCTAGTCTGTCATCTCTGCAAAACCACAAATTAATGTCTTGCTAACTTTTAAGCTGACACCCTGTCAAGACCCATTTCCACTAACACCGCAGTGATTGGGAATGAATAAGGAGCCTCATCCGAACCCTCAGTGACATGACTGGCTCCAGGCACAAAGGGTATCTAGGGTGACCAACCGCCCCATAAATTACGGACATTCCCTCATTGTCAGTGTATGTCCCGCATCCCTGAACAAGGGAATGTCCCCCATAAAATTCAATGCTTTTTTAATACCCGTTTGAGAAATGGAAAAATGTAATTAAAGTTGAGCTCTCTTGTCTAAATACCAAAGCATTTGATTCACTCCAATCTTCCTCTTATCATTTCATGGTTTGTTTTAGGTTTTCATGGGTCAAAGAAAAATTGTGCATCGCAAAAAGAAATTCCAGACTTGGAAATCGCAAGGGAGAAATAATTTGGTCTCACGAAACGAGCTGCAATCATTAGTCGTGCCTATATGATTTAAACACCCAAATGACGATCTTAGTGCCATACAGAACAGTCAGATACGTTGTTTTTAAAATGCATCGGCGTTTGAACAATACAAATGCTATCTTTTCTGCACGACTGCAGTTAGACTCGTTGAAGCTGGTCACCCTACGGAGAGGAACACGTCTGTGGAACCATTTTGCAATGAAACCTTAAACAAATCGAAACAAACTAAGAGGATGAAAGGAGGAAGGAAGGCTAGAGGGTGGGGCTTGTGTCTCTGGATTACAGATCTGTCGCAGCCAAGGAGCAGCCAACCCTACCACCTGTGACCTTGGCCACCCTCAATGGAATGCAACGCTGGTGCCTGGCGGGAGGTGCACGCGTGTGCGCATCCATGTATATTGGTGGGGGACGCATGCAACGTCTGTCCCAAAGCCACAGGGGCGGGTGATCAACACTAATTCTTTACCTCCTGTGTTGAATCCCCTTTGCTGGGACAGGGCAGGTCAGCGTGGCCGATTACAAAGAGCGATTCATGGATGCACAGACACCTTCCAACGCCACAGGGAGAATCACACCAGCGCTCAGAACACCACGGCCACATAGCTGACATTCCAGTCACACGCCTCCAATTAGGCCTCAATGGGCCGGATTCAGCACTATATATAGCCCTGGATGGGCCCTCAACCGCGACGCTCCGGAGAACGCATCTGCCGCAAGTGTCAGGCTGTCCCGGCTGCGCAGATCTGCGGGGTTACGGGTTGCTTGGCTGCACAGAGAACGCACTCACGGAACTGCCTCCATGCTGGGCCTGCAGTAGTTTGCTTGGCCACAGGGCGAGTGGCATTATGGGTAACAAAAAGAGTTTCTAACATTAAACCCCATTTAAAACTGAATTCACCAATGCAAATTAAATAACCACTAAATCTGATAATGCATCTACAGAGCTTTGTGGTTTTTTTGGCTAACAAACAAATCACTCATTAGTACTACAATTTAACTTTTATAAACATAAGTTGTAGCAAATTCTAGAATATTTTGGCATCTGATCCAGGCTTAAACAAACAAATATAGCAAGATGAGAAAACGGCACGCTCAACAGCTGCGCACCAGCTCGTCAATCAATCAGCCAAACACTGCAGAGCATCGCCGAAGGACGCTTTTACTCAGTGTCAAATGACAAACACAACGCACACGTTGAGGGCAAGCCATGGAAATGTCTGTTGACCCAGGTGTGCACCCCTGTGGGACCCCCCTCCTTGCACACAAGACAGCACCCTCAGCATGCTTCAACGATGGGACTGACCCGCAACTAGCCCATAAAACACCCCCCTTGGGTGCAGAGAACCACCTCAGAATCTGCCATTCTCATCAACCTCACCGTGGGGCTTTGTTTTTTTTTTTTTGGGGCTTTCAACCCAGTACTACAGGATCCTTTGGTCAACTGATCTGTGCTGCCACGGCAACGCTCAAATCACAACCCAAGAAGTGTCCGAGGCAGACCACAGAAACATTCCGGAACTTCCTCAGGTGGGTTTGGGTTCCCTCTGCGAGCGCGTCCTCCATAGAGGTCTTATTTAGGTGCGAGAGGTTAAACTTAGCCTCTACAAAGGGATCCATGGGAAACGCTTGGCTCGCTTTCTGCTTGACAACCGCCACCGAATCTGGACACCCAGCGGATACATTCCCAGGCCTTACCCAATGTGCTCCAGTCTAATTACATCTTTAATCACGCAACAAGATCAGTAAAAATGAAGACCCATAAAGAGCTTTAGCTGCAAACACACCCACATTGTTAACTTCATGGAACTGCGATCTCGTTTGAAGATAAAACTGAAATAAAATTGCCTTTTTTGTGTGTTTACATGTAATAAAATACGGGGGGGGGGGGGGGGGGGGGGGGGGGGGGGGGGGGGGGGGGGGGGGGGGGGGGGGGGGGGGGGGGGGGGGG
>JAOYSI010035082.1:0-29833 GCA_025775065.1 Hiodon alosoides
CCTCTCAACATAATTTTTTCAAAGGTGCTTAGAACTAACTAAATTCTATCTCCAAGCAAGTACTCTAAATACTTTGAATTATTCATTTTTTTCCGGGGTTAAGGCAATATCAAGACATTTTTATGGTAAACATGTTAATTATTAGTCTCTGTACAGCAAAATGCTTTAAAGATGACAGTATAATTGTATGTTTCACAGGTTTTCACATGGTGAGAAACGACAAGTGCCTACCCCCATTGAAATGTCAGTTTGGACTTTTAAGCATACATTTAGAAATGGGAATGAAAGGTTGAATGGTAGATTTAACATAAAAATACATGCACCTCTTCTACAACTGTATTCTCTTTTAACCTTTTATTGAATTGAAAGTGTAAAAAAAAACAGAAAACAGAAGTAATTTTCAAATAATTTCACCAACTTTAAATGAACCTATTAGATAAAAATCACATCACGTTTGGCCTCTACAAACTGCTCAGTGGTTTGGTTTAAGAAAAAACCTTACCAATTCCTTTAAATCCAAAAGTTGGCATCCATTGTGCCAATTTTGCACTGCTTCTCAAGGACTTACAATCGCCGTTAGTAGCTACTTTTTCCAGCATGGAAGCATGGAATAAGAAATTAAAATAAGAGATACTAAAATTATTCACACCCCAATGTATCTATAGACAAAACAAACTCTGCTATAAAAACAAAAACAATAAGCTAAATCTATCAGTTTACACTGTAATATCTACCATAAAATAAATTAGGGTTGTGGCTACCTTTCCAGCAATAGAGAATATTTTAATAATGTACTGTGAGAAAAATGATTTGGGAGACAACCACAAATCCAAGGCTAAAAGTTCTACATGGCAACATCGGGATACAACATCTCGAAAACTACTATTCAGTGTTATCTACATTAATATTGTGTTCACAGCAGAGTTGCAAGGAAGAAGCCTTCACTGAACGCTGAATACAAAAAGAGGCAGAATAGATTCACTATTTACAAAGGTAAATTAGCAATTTTTTAAGGTTCAAATTGCCCTAGCTTTGTAAACTGGAGAGTTCTGAAAGTAATGCAGCACACCAAATTTAGGAGTGTGATTTTAAATGGGGGACCTTAAAAAAACAAATGTCTACTTAATACATTATACACTCAGACAACAAATCCTAATAAAATCCTATGTTTTCTGTCTGTTCTATGCTTGCGCCCCCACTCTCTCTCTTCTTTTCTTACTTAAATCAGTTAGTCAGAAAAATCAGAAAACTCAGTTATTCTGTTTGTTTGAGAACGCTCCCCTTGAGCTGAACGTATAGGGCGAAAGTGAGTTCGATTCCCAAAGTCAGACACAGCTCTAGAGATGTGTTCATTTGGCGCAGATACATTCAGCTATGTGAAGGCGTGCACTTGCAGCCGTTTATAGGCTTATGGAATTTAGCACACCGGAATTATTATGGAACAAATCAGGAGTTCTTTGTACTAAACTGAATCAAAAGAAGATAACTATACTTGACATCACAATGCCCATTCTGCACCTTGGATACGACTATTTCCATCATAATCATAGTCATAATCAACTTGCAGTGAAATCTACAGAGCCCCCATGCTCTTCATTTTATTTATTTATTTAATTGTTTTTGGTCATCACAAATGACTGTGGTGTGACAAAAGTAAATTGCCTCATACAGGAGGCATTCAAAGTTTGATTGACATAGTCTTCAGGTGCCTTGTTACAATCCTGTCCAAGTGGATTTTCAAGGATGACAGAAGTTCTTGAAATGAACTCTATCTGACAGTTCAGTTGTCCCCCTTGCATAGTTCTTTTCTTATAGCAAACCCAGAGCCCAATCAAATAGGCATGGTCACTAGTGACTGCCTTTCATCTACATATATAGTTTTCATATACATTTACAAAAAAAAAAATCTTAATTGTTTCAATTTTGATTTACAATGTGGATTTATAATTTCTTCTTCAAATAGCTTTGTTCTATTAAAACACAAAAAAACAAAGAAAAAACGGGTATGTGATATTTTATGAACAATAATCTTTTCACGGAAAGTATTATTTTCAAAATGGAAAAAAAGAAAGACTGTTAAACTTCTTTGATATTGCAACAGCCAACTCCTGGATCCCATGCCTACAAGCAATGGGCAGCCTGCATAGTAAACACAACAATATAATGGAAATAGACCGGAAAATATGATCATTTCTAATGGTACACCTCCACCAATTTTCTCGTAATTACCCATTTGTGCTTTACTAGTTTGTAAAGCGAAGATGCTTTCAAAAATTATTAAATGAATAGTTTCTCAATATAAAATAAATGCTTCAAAGGGCAGTAAGCAGTAAAAAGGTACCCTGTTGTGAAGTTTTATTAGACATCGGCAGGTAGATTGTTCGAGCATCTTGGAGAACTTGCCACAGTACTTCTACAGACTTTGGCTGTCTGCCTTGCTTCTGTCTGTCCAGGTAATCACAGACAGCCTCGATGATGTTGAGATCAGGGCTCTGTGGCAGAATTCCTTGTTCTTCTTTCAGAAACCTAAAAAAAAAAAAAGTTTTTCTACTGACACACTAATGCAGAAGACACAAAAGTAAACTTGAAAGACTACATTTGTGTAAAAAAGCTAGGGTGCCTAAGACTTTTGCACAGTACTGTAGGTTTCAAATTAGACTAATGGGGGACTAACTTGGTATTATAGTACCCATAGTGCACTAGACCGATATACTGTCCCTGGACAAAAATAATTACTTAGAAGATGTAGAAAAGCTATTACGGATTGAACGAAATAAAAAGTAAAAGAATTGGCATACAAATAAGCCTCTAAATACCTCAAGGGGCCCCATTGACCTCATATATCAAAAACCTGCTTACAAAATATGAATCATTAAAAAATAAATAATTAAAAAAAAAAAAAAATGTATTGGCATATTTCAAGGTACAAACAATTTTTTTTTTTTTTATCACTAACCCTATATAACACTCCGTGTGGCATGGGCACTGGCTTTCATGATATGAATATGCGAAAATATTTTCTTGGTTTTTAGCCAATAAATAATAATAATAAAAAAATAAATAAAACCCAAACAACGCTTCGTTCAGAAGTTGGCATTCGGAAAACTGTGGAAAGCAGTACAATCACTGTTAAACAAGTGATTGTAACTAGAGGTGAGAAATACTCCTGCTCCCCAAAGTATTTCCACATACACCACACCACTTACTCATGGCAAATCATGTTTCAAACAATCACACAATTCCCTTATCAAAATGAAAATGTAGAAGAAAAAGGGACAGTAGTTTTGTGTTTGATCTGTGTGCTCAAATCCAAGCTGCAACAAGCATCAATACAAACAGAACAAAACATCACTACATCATTTTGAAATGGCTAGTTCTTCAAATAGATATTTTTATGTAGACAATGTTTTGGAGGAAGTGGTGCGAACGATTGATGCAGAAAATGCGGGTGATTCATCTGGTTGTTTTGTGCTTTATCTAGTGTTTTGACAATAGCACGGTTTGCATAGAATTATGAAACACAATATTATTATTTTAAAAAAAGTCTTAGAAATGTTAAAACAAATGTATCACAAACGTAAAAATAGGCCCTAGGTAACAAATAATATTTGCATTTTTGAGTGGTTTTGAAATTCTTTTGGAGAAATTTTTGCACACTTTGGATAGACCCACCTGAATATTTTGTTCTTGTAGATAAACATACCAAACTGCTCTTACGTGTTGCAAACGTAGCGGTGTATGTTGTATGTCGTAGCGGTGTATGTAGTATATTGTAGCGGTGTCTGTTGTATGTCGTAGCGGTGTATGTTGTTGTATGCTTGCTTGGTGCGTGTGTGGAGTTTTAGCTTCCCAGGAGCTTTTGACGTGGAGATACTCCACGAAAATCTCAACACAAGAAAGACGCATTTAATTTTTGAATAGCAGCAGTACAACGTAGGAAAATATAGACATTTTTTATATTACCGCTTTAAAGGGTTTATCAATTTATTACTTTTTACAAGTATTAAATAATATAATATATATAACAATATCCCCCTCAAATGAAAAAGACATAGATACGGCCTCCTAACGTCATGTTAAAGTTAAAAAAGTATGTTGCCAGATAAATATGGTAGTACTTAATACTTCTACTCATATTTAAAGCATAAATAAACTATGCATTTACAATTTTGAGGTTGTCTTATCGGAACCACAAGAACCCCAGTGGCTGCTATCCGTTCTACCTTGCCTCTTATATGTTTAATTGAAGTTATTTGTAAATAAAATCACCTGATCATACAGGTGATGATCTGATACTCAAAAACCGACCAGAATAAGCTCTCGGGGACCAGAGTTGGCCAGCCTTGTAATAATGGAATAAAGAAAACAATGAACTACTTAAATTTGACACTCTGCACAGACTCTGCTAATCTTAACTTCTAAACAGACAGTTTTTTTATATTTTCTACTTCTAAGATTCACCATTTGGAAAATATTTATTTAAAACGAATTGTTATTTGAAAAATAAAATTCTAGCCATTCCTCAAGACGTGCAAGAGAATAGTATATTGGTTTTGATATCACTGTAATAAAAATGATGTGTCTGTCATGATGATTGATTGCAACATGTTCAAAAGGGCAGCTCTCATTTAAAAGAAACTGAGATAAAGTTTTGAAAATGACAGATTCAATGACATTTTACTTTGGGTATTTTTGTAACCATATCAAATGATTAAAATGGGGTATTAACTGCAGTTCCAGTTTTGTTGCAAATGAAACCATATATAGAGGTCAGTCAGTAAGATGTTAAATCTGAAATTAACTGACCACATTTAAACAAAAAAAAGGGGGATTTAATACAATTTAAGACATTTTCAATTTTTTTTGTCTACCTTTAAGACTAGTTTTTCATTGTTTCATAGCAGGACTACCGAAAATAAAATCGTGTAAAGAAAAACAGTACACAGAGCTGAGAAAGAACACTTTTTCACTTATCAGTAGGAGGTTTCAGAGTCCACGCAGGGTACCTCTCATGCTCTTCAATGACTACAATGCTTCTGTCTGACTGCATTATTATCGTCTTGCCTCGGATTCCCTGCACCTTTTTTTGACTTGGCTCAACTTTACCCCCTCTTCTTTAATTACTGTTCCCTGTATGAGCACACAATGTGGGCTAGTGTAAAGAAACCCCAGCATGGTCCTTTTCAGGCCTGCACATTTAAGTCTGCCATCTCAAAAACGGATTAGTACCTTGGAACACTGGTAAATGTCATGGCTGCCTCTCTGAGGTGGGAGGGGTCACACACACCCCACTAGAAACAGAGAATAAGCCCTCTGTTTTCATACCAATAAGGAGGATCACTCCTTGTGGGAACAATAAAGAAAGAAAGCTCCCCCTTGCGTTTCTTCAAATTTTCTCAGTATACGAAAAATTTAATGGCATCATGCTCTTTTTATTTACAGACCTAGACTTAATTAAAGGCTAGCGGAATCCTGTTATCCTGCCACAGAAAACTCCAGGTGGTGTATTGTTACCCAAAGAGAAACGATCAGTCAAAATAAGCATTACATATCTGCCAGGCTATCCTGCCTTGCACCTCTGTGCACTACTTGAACAGAATTTTATTTTTTTCGCTAAATGAGTAGGACACTGACCTGTGCAACTCAAAAGAGCTATGAGCGCTCTCCAGTACTCTCAGCCAGCGTGTTAATGTGGAATTTCTTTTGGGTGGACAAATCATTTAATCAGCTGGTATGCATTGCGTAAGGTTGTTTTGTTTTCACATTGACAAATATGTATTAAAGACATTTGTAAAGCATTAAATACAAAATTATTTGTGTATACTTAATGCCACATAGGAATGACAAAAATTCAAACAAATACTAAAATTAATTTCAATTTAGAGTGGAATGATCCTATAGATATACAAATTGAATAAGGTGGTTATGGTGAATGTAAAAGCATAGTGGAAGGCATAGTGGTGAAGATCAGCCTTTAAAGCATAGGAGTGGTCCAGTTGTTGTGCTCTTGTTTATTTACCCAAATGCTTCACTGAATATTTAGCTGTGCAAATGGATAAAGTGTAAACCTATAATGTATGTACATGCCAATTTTAAATCTCGTATTCGAGATTATATGCATGCGCTCAGCTGATAAAAATATGCAATTATAGACGAGATTTAAAAGGAAGTATTCCGACAATCGGTTTGGTGAATTCCTTGTTACTGATCAGTAGTGGTGTCAGTACTAGAATAAAGAGACTGCACAATTGAACCAATTTAAACCCTAAGCAGCCCAGTCAAGTCGATTATGATGAGTGCAGAACATTTCAGACAAACTCAGAATCAGTACTTTAAAGATAGCTAAGACAATGTGATGGTGGACACAAGCAAAGTGAAAGGAAGCAAAATATATAACATAGAGGATTCTTTTAAATTAGCATGGGAGTTCCTATTGTTCATTTTGAAATGCTAAGTGACAAAAGAATCGTATCCACCAAAATGTGACCTTACTGCAACCTAAACTATTCGGGGAATTGGTTGGTTACATGCTCAACTGAAAGAAATCAAAATGCAGCAAGTTCTAGCAGCATTATAACTCATTACTAACTATGTGAGGAATACCACAAAGATCAGAAATACATTAATCTTGTTTACTAGAAGATTATGTCTTCTTATCAATGATACATTAAAAGTTAGATCAGAAATACTTGCAGATCAACCATCGAAAGGTCTTACGTTTTGAAAGAGGCAGCTATCTCATGTTTACCAAAAGGTTCATACAGAAACTACTTTATGGAGCGCTGGAGCGTGAAGATGCGGAGGATATAAAGAAGGTATATACAAAGAGAAATGGCAAAATGTGGAGACCAAATTATGTAGTTGGTACCCACCTATCAACTTCACATTTCCAGAAATATTGACATTTTAGATACTAGTCTTGATGGAAAAATAAATAAAAAATTAATTAATTCCCCCCCCAAAAAATTCCCCCCACACATGCCGTGCAAATCAAGTTGTAGCCCAGGAATGTTTAGAACAGTGGGAATAGTGGTGTCTTGAACAAGGATGTTTTTCGATGCAAAATAAACCGTGAGAAAGGGGATTTATCTTGAAAAGAGATTTGAAAAGAGAGTGCCTGGTGGCAGGTAGCAGCAGGACACCCAGAAGGGCTGACAATGTGTCTTTAACAATGGTGGTCATGATGGCTGGAGAGGGTGAGAGATCCGGATACAGCTACATCATTGTCCGAATTACTGCTGATGCAGAAGTAGGAACAGGCTTAGTAAAAAACATTGCCATGGTCAATGTCAGCCTTTGTAATAGAGAAAGTAACAGTGGCCGCAGCAACATCACCAGGGTGCAACACAAACTCATTCCACTCATGGAATATTTGGATAGTCAGATACATTTTTAGATATGAAAAAAAAAAAAAAAAGTGTATATATATATATATATATATATAGATTGATCTGGTATGTCATTAAGAATGTATTTGCATTATGGTCCTTAGATCGTAGATTTGAATTTGGATCATGTCAATGCCAATGGTGACCCTGCAGTCCGTCAACTACAGGGCGCAATCAGGGATTGCCTGGGTGGGTTATCCTACAACCTCAAACAAAAATTTGCAATCCTTTTTGCAGTAATCGACAAAGTTGTAAGTATTCTACAACTTGCCTTGATATATAAAATAATACAAGTGTCTGTTGGTAATGGCAATGGGAAGTGTGATGTATGCTCAATCTAATAATTTCTAATTTAATAAAGAAAATTTACCTATTATGATAAGGCCTATTATGATTAGACAAAATAACAAAAAAAAATGTTTTGGGGATATTGCATTCAGAAAATGTATAGTGCTAGAATTTGCCATTTGTTCATGGTATCCCAGGTTGTTTTTAATGGAAACAATGTAAAACTTTTTTGGTTCCATTTCCCACCAGCTTCAAGAAAAGATTAAAACAATGTTTACTACACATACACCATGCATGTACAGTTTGGGAGCACAAGTTATAGTAAATGAAAAAATACCAGATATACCGAAGAACTTGTAAGCAGTGGTTAAAAAAAGAAGTACCGGCTAGGTCCCAATGAGAATAAACTGAATAGTTAAGAGGAGGTATTGACAATTATACCCACTTTCCATTTAACGCAATTTAATACTTTTTTTTTTTTTTTTATAATTAATATAACACATATTTTACTTCTTACTTTCTGTAAAATCTCCCCATCCGATTGAAAATTAAAACATGAATCAACGTGAATTAGCCAACATCTTTTTTAGGGAATTTTTAAAAAAGGTTGTTGGTCCATGACATCCAAGTTTGTTAAATTAAAACCGACTCCTTCTCTGATTGGTTGTCAGAAACATCACTTTCAAAAGTTTGGTGACATCGTTTTTTGTTTTTTTTAGCCCACAGCTTGTTTTTATTAAACGTATGGCCAGCTGTCAATCTGTCGCAAATTCGCACAGCTGGCACAGAGCCGGAGGCGACGGTTACTACAAGTGTTTAGACAAAATTTGAGCAAAAAAATATTTTAAATATATGTATTTATAATTGTGAATATTTGCAATTGAAAAACATGGCTTGAAAAACTAAAGTGCCACTCCGTCCCGCTCCGGTTGTCCATCATAGCACACTTAGTTATCCATACAACTTGGATAAAATTGTGCTCTCCATTCACAGACTGTTTTCTCATTAGTTTAAAAACCAGTAGAGCGAAAGGCCCAAGCATTCAAACTAACTACAAGTGCACCCACTATTGGCCCATCATCTGGCCTGAAAATGTACTCCCCATTGACAAAATTGATATGTTTTTTATAATCGACCACATACTAATTAGTCACAAGGACCTTGCTAGATATAAAAGGTATGTCTAAAGTGATGCCAAGAATCAGTGCAAAATAAGTAGTCATTTTCTTGCTGACAATAATGTAAATCAATAAATTTCATAGCCTCAATTCAAATATTTCCATTTCCTATGAAAATCTAACATTGGTAAAGAGTGTATGATGCAGAAGGTTTTCCTTATGCTTTGTGAGATGCAACCTTTAGATATGTTACAGTATTTTACACATTAACAGCAAAAGGCAAGGTGCACACTATAAAGCCAGTTTTCATGACAAAATTGAATTGATCCTCAGAGTGTAAATACATGAGCTAATGGAGGGAGCCTCTTAGTTTCAGAGCCTTATGTACACAGGGAGGGTGAAACAGAGGTTATTGAGGTTCTTTAATATTTTATTATACGACCCCTCCCAAGCTGTAATTAGACAGATTACATGTTAGGCATGGACTAGTGCGCAGAACTGTTTTTAAACTGGTCTTTCCTCAAGGCAAATGGAAGGTAAAGTCAAAAAGAATTACACGCTGTTTGGGTAAGTGTGTATCCTCTCTTAATGGCCCTGGCAAAAAAGAAACTTTACAATTTAGGGCACCATTTAATTTTTAACTTGTCTGAGTACAAAAGGGTTGGTTAAATATTTAGTGGCCTCAAGGCTGTCAGTGGCATTCAGATGTCAAGATGGCTGTATCAAGATGGATGCCATAGCATAGCAAATGTATGCACATTTAATAACTTTCATAAAAACGACATTTATGATGGACTTAGAATAATTAAAATGCTCACATACAGTTAAATTGGATAATTAAAATAAAACAGTACATTTGGAATGATAAATCTTGTTTAATTCATGTTTATGTTATACATTGTTTCCACCGTTTTGTGTTCTGTAGATCCAAACTGCAAAACTTACACCGCTTTTTGCGACCTCCATAAGGTTTTTGTAACTGAACATAAGTCGGGTCCTTATTCTATATAATACAATTCCCATTATTTTGTATATTTAGTGATAATGGTAAAGTTCAGTAACAACAATATTCTGACACACTACTTTATTGATTCATTGCAATTCCATGCAGCTTGGTCCAGATAGTTTTGCAGTTGATTTTTGTCAGAAAGGTTCTCATAAACTTACCCCTTTTATTGTTCACCATGAAACAATGGGACATATATCACTCCCCTGACCCTTTACTAAGCCTCTATCAATATGCTGCTTTAAAAGAACAAGAAACCTTTAGAGTAATACTAATTTTGCTCTGTAAGTCTACTGAATACCAATGTGAAAGTGTTTGCTAAAATGTTAGCTCTTGGATTGGATAATTTTGCATTTCCTGACTGGCTTCTTTTAGGGAAGGCAATCATTCTCTAATAAAGGAAGTCAATTAAACATACTGTATACTCCTTCTTATTCCTTTTCTCTTGAAACATTGCTTTCTGTAGATGTGGAGAAGGCATTTTTTGAGATGGAATGGGATTATCAGTTTGCAGACAAAAACAAGGTAAGACTACACCCCCCACTGTTGTTTGCCATTGCCGTTGCCATTGAGCCACTGTTGTTCAAGGTATTTACAGTGGTTCAGGGTAGAATTCAGGTTATTTAAGCAATAGGTTCTTCATAATAGTTATTTTTATTTCGGCTCCCACGCATATGTCCTTTAATAACTTTGGCATCACCGTGACATGGTCATTCACAGAGTTGTGGGCAGGACACGTGGTCCTTGCCATCTTTGCTTGTGAGCCAAATAAATAACCTTAAATATACTCTCTAGTTTCAGGCCTTTTTCTAATTTATATCACTATTCATTGCACAAAGCTTTATCAGTCACTTGCTTCATATGGAATGGTAAATCTGCCCTTAACTGACTTCTGCATTGCTATTAAAATTACTTATGCCATTACCTGATTTACTAATAACATAAAATAATCCAAATCTAAATTGATTTTCAATGTTTGTGAGTAAAACAATTAAAATCAGACTGATAGACAAAGGTTAGATATAGATCGTTCGAGCTGCTACACTGCCCCAGCAATAGTTGGAAACATGGGGAAAAAAATATATAGGGAAAAAAAAATTAAAAAATGTTAATAGTGTAACTATATTTCAATTGTTATTTTCTGTTAATAATACAGTGTGGTTTTCAGATGCTTGTCTTGTGAAAGTATTTCAGTACTGTGGGGAAATTTACCAGGGAAATGTGAAAACAATGTTTTGTGTAATGATGTATCTGTAATGCACAATAGGAAACATTACTGCATTACTGTTTGATATTTTGCCATAACGCATCATTGCAAGACGTTGTCATAGTCATTAGATATGTTTCTTTCAAGGTAGTCTCAGCTGTACTTACAGACTATATTTGTACCTGGCGCAGTGCCTTTGTCCCTGTGGGTAAAGGCACCATCTGTGTTGTCTACTCTTTACTGACATTGATGCCTCTGTTATATCGCGTAGTTACAAGATTTATACTGACCAAGTCCAATTAAATAAATGTTTTTTCTGATGTGATCAAGTGTTTATTTCTATAGGTCTGTATTTAATATGAAATAAATATATTTTCTTGCCCTTCCCCACTGTTATGCTTGTCTACATGAAAATGGAAGCAAATATAATAAGAGAAATACGCAAGAATTTGGAAAAATTGGGAATATATTTATAAACAGCTGGTTGGCAACGTTGTTAATACCCTTGAGAGTCAGCATCCGGACTATAGATGCTCGGAAGTTTTTCTCCTTCATAGTAATGTTTGGTCTTTCAACTAACTGATCTGTGGTATTTTGAATCCGATTCTTGAAATAACGATAATTAATTAATTTTTACAGGTTTCCAAGAATTGTTATATAAATACAGAAAAACATTAGTAAGTAAATCTGGCAAAACCTTGCATCCTAACTACGCAATCAGTGTAAACAAAAAAAATAAAAAAAACATATAAATAGCGCAGACCTAATTCGAATGTTCAGAGAATGTTTCCCTTCCACAAAATAAAGTTTCTATAGCGAAAAAAGAGAGAAAAAAACATGCAATAGAAATAATAGAATCATCTAAAAGTCTAAAAGCTATACAATCTTATGCTCAAACTAGAAAAAAAATCTGGTTTATCTGAATTTTTTCACCCATAGCGCCATGTTCCATAGCACCGTCTAAAAGGGGTGTATATATATTAGGGTAGGCTTTTTTTGGTCATCATAATGCCAACTGTTATAACTACAGCGGCATGGTAATGCGCATACAGTGAAAATAAAGAAATAAATACATAAATAAAACCTCCATACTTTTTAAATAAATGAAGCATGACCCTACACAATAGGATCAAAAAAAAAAAAAAAAAAAAAAACCTAATCACCAATAGCTATTTCTCTCTTGCAGCCCACATTTAACACCTCCTCTTACTATTAAGCATGAAGCGTGTTATTCAGTTTTTATGCAAAAACAACTAACAATAAATTGAATGATTGGAAACAAAAGGCAAAACTCTGGTTAAAAATGAACAAAAATAACATTTTCAACCTACCGAGTATTGAAAAATAAAACCAGTTTGAATGGTTAACATTTAAATTACCCTATATTAAAGATCTCTGAATTTCCCGAAGGCCAGGCTTGGAATACAGTGATCTGAAGAAATCTATTTTAGAGATTCAGCAATAGAAATTCACAGGCACCCATTTTCAAAAACATCTAATAGACTTAAGATAACCCTTGAGGTCTTTGTAAATAAAAATGAACAGATATTGTAGCCTTCCTTAGAAGACCGACTGCTCTGAGATAGCATAGCTCTCTTGTACGCTGTAGATCCTGATTATCTAGACATGTATGCTCAGTAAAACTTTGATGTGATAGAGCTGTGTTATTACAATTGACTTCTAGTACAGTGGTGACCTGCAAGATGATTCTCACTTTTTCTGGAGTATTACAATAGCACATGCACTACATGGCCAAAAGTATGTGTACACCTGCTCATCGACTATCTCATTCCAAAAGCATGAGCATTAAAATGGAGTTGGTCCCCCTTTGCCTCTATAACAGCCTCCATTCTTCTAGGAAGGCTTTCCACTATATGTTGGAACATTGCTGCGGGGCCTAGTTTCCATTCAGCCACAAGAGCATTAGTGAGGTTGGGCACTAATGTTGAGTGATTAGACCTGGCTTGCAGTCTGTGACCAATTCATCCCATAGGTGTTCGATGGGTTTGAGGTCAGAGGTCTTTGCAGGCCAGTCAAATTCTTCTACACCAATCTCAACAGACCATTTCTGTATAGGCCTTGCTTTGTGCATGGGGACATTGTCATGCTAAAACAGGCATTCCTAAAGCAAAATAAGAAGCACAGAATGGTCTAGAATGTCATTGTACACCATTGCGTTAAGATTTACCTTCACTGGAACTAAGGCATCTAGGCACTCTAGATTCACACATTGTACTGCCAGATGGTGATGCGTGAATCTTAAATCTAGAGGCAGTTTTCTGCTCCTAGATTTCCACAATAACAGCACTTACAGTTGTCAGGGGCAGTTCTAACAGGACAGAAATTAGATGAATGGACATGTTAGAAAGGTGACATCCTATGATTGGTGCCATGTTGCAAGTCACTGAGCTCTTCAGTTCAGTACATTCTACCGCCATTGTTTAACTTTGGAGATGTGCTTGATTTGGCTGAAATATACGAAACCAGTAGTTTAAAGGGGTGCCCAAATATTTTTGGCCATGTAGTGTATATTCTTCCATCTCTTAGGTCTGAAGATTTGCTAACAGGTTTCATTGTAAGACTCAGTGGTTTAGATATGATTATAAACTGAAAAGAACTCTAAACATTTAGCTGCATAGCTTCCATAGATAATTATTGCATACAGCATTAATCATTGGTTTAAGTTGAATGGATTCTGACAAGAACACGTGTAACATTGTTGCTTTTAACTGCTTTTTTTAGTTAATTTTTAAACAGCTTCTTCTAATAAAAGAGGACACTAGCTATGTCAACATATGTTCTAGATGTAAATTGAGCTGAAACAGCAGAAACCGACTGTTAAATTTCTGTCTATCAGTGTTTGATTAGCTCTGTATCACTGAACAGCTGTTGGAATACATGATATAGCATTTTTTATTCATATTTTGCATTTGTTGAAACGATTACATAAAAGGAAAACTATGGTAGTCATTGAACTGAGTGAAAACCAATGTTTGCGAAATAAAAATAAAAAAATCTTTATGAATAAATGAAAATGTATGTTATTCGAAAAAGCAGCCTGCAGAGTTGATGCCTACCTAGTGCTGGGCTTTCTCTTTCAGATATTGTATTCATATATTTCCTAAAAATGTGTTTTCCTTAAAATGTGTTTTGTAGTAGTGATAAGCGATAGTGATTTGATGCATAAAAAAAGCAGCACCTCAATGCTCTGTTAGAGTAACGTAGCCTAGCATTCCTTGCTGCTGCTGGTAGAAACACCTAAATTAGTTAATTTAACAGTAAGTATATTAAATTGAAGTTGAGGCAAACTTATTTATAAAACAACACAGCCATTAGCCCGCAATCTTTCTGTATTTCAAGTTGCTTACAAAAAGTTTGCAAAAAGTGAATTGCTAACTATGTATATAAAGACCAGTTATATAGCCAAGTGCAATACAAAATATTTCTATCAGTAATTGAAGTTAGTGCATTTTTTGGTGATTCACAAGGAATTACACTTTGCTTCACTATGCTTCATGTGTTCCATACCTTACGTACACCGCATAATGTATTATATGACCTATGCAGTCTATGTTGTACAGTGAGTTTTACAATAATTTATTCTATTTCAGCACACACGCTGTAGTTCTGATCTAGCAAAGGTCTTCCAGACATTCAAGGGCCACCTCCTCTTCAACCCTGTCATCTCCAGCCTCTGTGTCGCTAAGAAGTTGATTCAAGTGGCACTGGGACATGAATAACGTGGCTGTCTGGCCTAGCCATATCTGAACAGGTGAAGATGGATGTGACAGGTGAGGGGTGATAGGGGGTGGGGTCGTTGGTGGGGGAACTGTGGGTTATGGGTGATAGTGGGGAGGGCTGGTGATGGGTTGGGATGATGTTTGGGGGGCTGGTTATGGTAGGGGGGTGGCAAGGTACCTGTGGGTGATAGTGGAGAGGCTGGCTGCATGAGTCAATTGGGAGGCTCTCAGTGCTCGGGTGGAGGGGCTGGGGGCTGGAATGCTGGGATTTATGGTGAGGAGGCACGTGGTTGCCCTCTGCGCTGTTTGTGTCTGAGATTATAGTGTCACGGTCCTTCTCTGATGGGGGACTGGAACTTCCCTGAGGTTGTGGCTTAGGTCCTAGCATGAAGACAGCGTCGTGAACAATTTTACTGGACATTGTGTGTGTGGAGACACTTGTGCTGTAAATAAAAGCATTCTCCCCACTTTAGATTAAAATTTCCTTTAATAAACAGGTAACTGGTGAGGCTGAGATCTAATACAAATGCAGTTCAGTGATTTGATGTTTTTGGAATGCATGCTTCACTGAATATAATCATGTAAAAGTGTAGCGAGCTTGCTATGCGTAAGTGATGGTGTGTTGCGTTGTGTTCAGGCAGAATGATTAATGAGAAAAAAAAAACTGTAATGGGACTTGAACTTGTGTAATGGGACTTGGGCATTCCATTTATTTTTTGGGTTCTGTAGATTTGGATCTGGTTTACAAAAGACAAAAAGATAAAACATAGGATTAAAAAGATGAGGTGTACTACTCAGCTCTCTCCATCAGTTCATAAAGACCTAGCTACTAAAAAAAGTCACAATGTATATAAATAACCACGGATACAAATTACAATTCAGTAAAACACATTTAGTTCAGAATAAGTAAAATACTTGTAAGTACGGAATTATATTAATCAATAGAATAGATTTCAATGTATAGATAAGCCAAATTATTTATAAACATGTGATAGAAAGATATGCAACACACAGTGAATATAAATAATGTCATTATTCAATTATGTTTCTTTAACAATTTTATCTGTTAGTATTCATCAATAATGTCTCAACAACTACCTGCATAGCATGTTTACTATATTATTGTAAAATAATTTTTAATTTATAATCTGTCCACGGAAAGGAGAAATGACTGACTGAATGTAGAACTGATTTCAAAATGAATGTAAAATTGTAACATTTCAAGTAATATAAAAACAATTTCAGAGATGATAAAAACTTTTGAGACTTTCATATTTTAACAGCAGCGAGCAGCAAAGAGCACAGCTTACCTCTCATTCATAGAGAACTGGAACACTCTAAAATCAAAACACATATACCAGACACAAAGAAATGATGGGTGGATTTGGTGACAATTCATTAAAAAAAAACACTCTTGTTACAAAATAATTTTACCTATGGTGTGTTTGTCGTATGCACAGTCGTAATTTGTGATTTTGAGAAATCATTTATTTTAAACTTTCACAATCCCATAGGCTCGTGGGAATCTTCAGACAAGCCTCTTCAGCTAAGCCTTTCATGTGAGCTCTCTAGCCTGTATAGTCGTAAAAAGGCTCAAAGGCAACTACAAATTGAGGAGACTAGTTGTACTTCCTCACCCTCCCAGTGTGAGACGGCAAGATTGTTGGTGAGGTGGTTGCACACGTAGCACTGTTGGAAATTCGAATTTGGGCGTAAATACTAATAAAAAATTATTGGTGATTCAAAGTCATATAATGCTACTAAACACTATTTTCAAATAAAATAAACTGGTTGTCAGAAGTTCAATGACAAAAAAGGTATCCTTGCACTTTGTAATGATGATAATTATTTCAGGTCATTTTAAAAATGTGTGTGCCTTGGGCACATGCTATCAAACACTGCCAACCATGTATAAGAAGTTACAAACCCTTATGGCAAACTCTACCCCTTTCTGACATCATCCCAGCATGCTCTGGACCCAAATATGCTAATAGAGTTTGGGGTTTAAAATAAGGTAGCTTACTATTTTAAATATTGAGGTATTGTACTTTTAGAATTAACTGCATTGACACCTCATAATTCTTTGATATTTTTACAGTGTGGCTGTTTACCATTATACTTATTATTTTGCAGGCAATTAAGAGCTCAGTGAATATATTCAGAGAAACATCCATGAATTTATTTAAAGGCAAAATCTCATAAATTGAAGCCAGGTTAAAACTATTGGTTTTACTTCCTATGACCACCATAGCTAAACAGCAAGGACCCAATGAAATAATTAAGCAGGAAGATTTAAAGGGATTGGCGGGCCAGAGAAAAAAATTAGGAGAAAAATTTCTGTTCATGGTTAGGTGGTACAGGAGATTTTATTTTGATTACAGCTCCACTGACTTGCAAAAAAAACAAAAACAAAAAAAAAACAAGCACTATAAAATGGTATTGGTGTCCAGACTGTGTCAGAGCACCAATCCCCCATGGTTCAGTAAACCATTTTTGAAAATTGATACCTCCAATGTGGGATTAAGGACACTATTGGCCTATGGGGAAGTGGGTAATGAAAGAGCAGTACTCTTCCTCAGTAGAAAGCTACACTAAAGGGAAACCAGATACTACATTGAGAAAGATGGGTCAGAAATGAAGTGGGCATTAGATACCCTGCAATGTGATTGACTGGGCAGTGACTTTTGCCTGCAAATTGACAATATGGCTTTGAAATGAAAAACCAAAATGCACAGATATCGACCTGGTGGTTGGCATTACAGATTTATAGGTTTCTTATTGAGCATTGTCCAGGAAAGAGCAATCTTATTGTTGATTGTCATGGGTCCCTGAGATTTAGAAGCCAGAGGGAGAGTGAGATTTGTCTCAGGGCATGGCATCTATGAGTTTATATTACTGACATACTTTAAATAATGTTGATAAAACATACATAGATATTCAGAAATAGAAAAATTTGCCAATTCCCATGTCTACAATTTTTTTCATTTATTTATATTGTCTTTATTTTTATTTGAACATCACATGTTTTACATACAAGAAGGTGTCATTTTATGTTTTACTTTAGCGCTCAAAATTAGAACACAAATGTCGTTGAATGTACTTGTACGTTCAACATAATATTTTTATTAATTATGTTTTAAAAATATTTACATTATTAATGTGAACAGATAAACTGGGAATGTAAAGGAGGCTGCACAAAAAGAAAAAAAAACGTTTTGTAACAGTGTAACATTAGTCAAAAGAGTGCAGATCAACTTTTTTGTTTGTTTGTTTTTGTTTTAACAAAGGTTACATTGTTGGTTGTTTTAAATAATGTGTAGTTGAATTGTATAGCTATGTGTATGAATATGATTAGCCAGTTTAACTGAGAGAATGGTATTCTATATATTCTATTGAGAAACACTCAATATCAGAATACATTTCTTTTCTCCTAGGATTTCTAAAAACTAATTTTACTCTTCAGGATTCAGTGTTAAAAAGATATTCAGTATCATCATTTTATATGGGAATTTAGTACAAATATAAGCCATTTGTAAACATTTATTTTACAACGATAGGACTATGGGGGAAAGAAATCGCTGAAGAACAAAAATGTATAAAATGAATCAGATTTTAAAGAATAGAGGGCTGTGATGTCATCATATAAGTTTATTTTAGGTGTAAAAAATATTCATAAGTACAATTGTATTAAACTTTTACTGTACTATTTACATCATATATAATTTGCAGATTTTCCTCTTGTATTTTTGGTGATTCTCTTAAGAAAATCCTACAGGATTGTGTTGCACACAAGGAATACACATTATTTGCACTGAATTACTATGCCAGCCAGATGAAAATTCCTAAAGTTAAAATAAGAATATATTTTTAAAAATAAATTAGGAATTTCCCCTAAGTGTTAAGTGCATCTCAGCTCGTTGTCACAACACCCACCACCAAACATGGCGAGGGTAAGGAACTACAACTAGTCTCCTCTAATCCTAGAATACCTTAAAACAAAGTACAACAAAGTACAACATATTTACATGTATGAGAAAATGTGATTTCAATATATGACAAAAATATAGGCAGATATTAAGAGAGAAAAAAAAAAAAAAAACTTCTAATGCAATAATATGCATGCATTGCCAAATAAAAATAATAATAATAAAAGATTATTCCACTGCTTATTTTGTATTCCCGATTGTTTTAAGATCCGTTAGGCTTTTTAAAGTTTGATTTTTGTTGCACTTTTCTGCATTCTTCACCCTTGCTTGGATCGTTGTAGAGTTGCCTGCACATTTGGGGCCACTATACAGGCTTCTGCATAATAAAATGTGGGGACTTCCACCATATACTTCATAAAATTATCTACTATAACAAAAGTAATCATGATCTCCCTGGGTTGTTTTGAGAGACAAAAAGTCGAGACACTATCTGAAAAGAATAACTGGACTTAATACAGGGAATGTACTCCCCCAACATCTATTAGCATACCCCAGGGTATGTTTCTGGCAGTGAGCCAGAAACATTTGTTTTGCTCTTCCTTGTCCATAAGAACTGCTAACTCACTGGCCCGCACATGCATACAGCTGCTCCAGTACACCTGGGATGTCGACATATAGCGCCATCAGTTCTTTAACTTTTTAAAATGTCCTACAAAGCATGATAAACACACAGCTGGTACCAGGACAAGTGTTGAGAGGGATACAGTTAACCGTTCTTCATGGTTAGATTCCCTCTCCTCTTTGTAGCACTAAACTCAGGAAAATCACAGTCTGGTTTCTGAGCCTCAAGCCACTCCAACTGAAAGTAAATCTCAACCCTGTGTCAGTATCACCTCTGGTAGGGCTGCCTCTGGCGGAGGGATGTACGTTTTCTAATACCCTGGACTTATGACTGACACCACCTCCAAGCTGTAGTTTGCCAATTAAGCTATCTAATGCTGTTCCACTGTGCATTACATTTCCGGAGTCAAAATGGACTAGTGGTTTATTATCTGTAGGAAAAAAATGGAAGAAGCAAGCAAATATTCTATAAGCCTTTCCAGTTTGGCCAGAAGCTCAAATTTAGAAGAGCTGTAATTTTACAATTCCCTTTCAGGTGGTCATAAATAATGGCTGGCATAATCTTGTCCATATTTTACCTTTGCCAGCAGAGCATCCAGTTTTGCTTGGTTCTAAACAAAATGTCAAAAATGTCCTGGAAGCACAAAAATTGTGTGCAACTGGGTAACAATTAATGGAGTGTGACAGTTATTGATAACTTACGTTTGTAATCTAATGCACGATAATAATAATCTAATATAAGTAATTAAAAGTCACAATCATGGATACAATCAAGGACGAGATTACAAAACTGGGTTTAAAAATCATGGATGAATTATAATATCATCTTATTAAAGCATCAGTCTTTAGAATTTTTGATTACCAAGACAGCTTCCTATAAACTGCTTAACTGTCCAGGGGCATTACATAACCTTAAAGGCATGTGCTTAGATTTAAAAAGACCTATAATGGGGTAACAAAAGCCAGTCTAAAACCGTCTGAGGCATGCCAACTTTCAAACAGATGCTTGCTATCCGTGGGAAGACTATATATTTCTATAAGTTTCTTGTGGTTAAATGCAATGCTATTTCTGTCTTTTAGTCTATTTATGGTGTTTTTTTGTCCAGAAACCAGGAAAGGGAAAAGTTTGAGTAATTAATGGGGCATCATCTGTTAAATTATAAATTAATTAATTATGTGTAAATGCTATTTCATTATATTACCAATGAAATCATTTTGGCACCCAGGTAAGTTTGGGTAATAGTGCAAATGCAGATATTTTGTCCAGAGAGTTGGCTCTCCAGGTTGCTCAAAGAGCAAAAAGATTCGTGATCTGGTATAGTAAAGGCGCTGTTCTCAGTCAATGAGAATAAATGAAAGTATTATGAAATTGCAGAATTGAGGTATGGCAGCATATGGGTATGGTAGCCACATTTGGGTGGTAAAAGGTGAGTAGCATCATCAGGTTTTTAAATAACTGAGGTCAAATACGTATCAAATAAATGTATGAGAAAATCCCCTTGAAAGTGACACAAGAGTGGTAAAAAAAAATGTTACAGGTTGCCATAAGAAAATGAAAAGATTACTATACGATTTCAATTGAATCAATCAAGGGTTCCCATTAGGCAAATAACAGCCACTTAACACACAACAAATGAACACATCAATGCATTCAATGCTAATTAAATAAATAGTAGTGTAAGGACATCTTTACTCTGAAAAACAAACTACTTTGCCTTGTTCACATTTAGGGTAATAAGGATATCATAATTAGGACAGTCTGTTCAAATCTGATATCAATGATGAAGAAAGCTAAATATTGTTTTAAGTACTGTCTTGTTGATGCTGCACTTGTAGCAACAGTTAATCAAAATTGGTCTCAGTGGTTGGAACACATAAATTCTAGGTGGTACATAAAGTGCTGAATGCAAAGAAAATTATTTTCTTTTTTCGAGCCAGGGTCCCTTGGGATTAAATTAGGAGCTTTCTTGCAGGAGAGTGAATATTAGAATTATTTATCAGGATCCTGTTCACTCACCACAGCGAACAACCTTTCATTTATTTCCAAGCTATATGGGGGAAATCATTTCATTGCCACAATTACTAATGATAGGATTTATACGGACTAAGTATATTAGATAATATGCTGTTTTGATTAGGATAAATGAGTCATATGGATATTTATATAGGGTTTTATCATGGGAATGCAGACTAACGACTAATTATTTAAAAGTACCACACAATATATAAATAAATAAAATTTCACCACTTTGCATCTCTTGTCACTGACTACCTAGTGAACCTCATATCATGTTAAATTCCTTAGTACTAGTGTTCCATCTGGGTAAGAGCATATGTCTACAGAACCTATGGTCTGTATTCGGATCAACATGACTCAGGATTTCCTTGTTCAGCACTTTATGGTTGCGTGGTTTCACTTGCCCGGGGTCACATTTTTATTTCCTGAGCATTTTTTTTGTTAAATTGAGCTCCAAGAAACTGCTAGAACTGTTAAGTTACTAACTACATTCTGGCATAGCCTAATGGACCTCTATATAATTCTTGAATCTTGGGCCCGACCGAATCAAAACCATTGCGCCATGATATAAATTGCGACAACTTTGCTGGGATTAAAATACAATGAAATTCCTTAAGGAATAAGGTGTTTTTCCATATCAAAAAAAGTATATTGGGTATAGGTAGAGACGGGGTAATGGCTGTTATCGGCTGACCAGCTAGTAGTTGATTTAGCAACTTCAGACTTAAGCTCAATGGGCTCATCGATTCTCTTGTCTGCAAGGAAGTTGTGATCCCTGGCAGGTGCAGTTGTGAGTAAGTCAGTAACTTGAGGTAAAATCCCAGGAGCCGGGGGTTTGAATTGGGTTGGTTAACAGTATAAAAAAAAATAAAAAACAGTACTTGAGGGATACTCAGCTCACCAATACACACAATGCAAAGACAACAAATAACATCCCAGCAAGAATAGATCTATGTTTAACATTTTGGAATGGCCTGGTTGCCTATAAATATGGATAGCTACAAGATGAGACCTCTGTGATTTTGAAAGAGGGGTGATTGTCAGGGTGCGTTGGCAAGGATTAAGAGACCAAAACCCATGGCTCATGGTTACAAATAATTTTGTACATTTGTAATGTTAGTGTGTGGCCCACAATGCATATTCTGGGCTGCACATGGTATTGGTAAATTGGGTTAAGAACCACTGATTTAAGATAATGTCAGCATGGAATCTTCAAATGGTAACAGCGGATGCCCTTCCATTAACTAGGCGTGAGCTGATTGATTTTCTCGTGGAAGGTTGGTGTAGCATTCCTACAGCAGACTCAAAGATTCCATAAAAGAAGAATGATGGGGGACAATTTAAGCCCCACATTTTTTCCATTTAATTACTGATGTACAACATAATTAAGACTCACTTAATTGTTGCTGCATTATTTCTCTTTCTCTCTCCCAAGCTTTAGTTTTTTCAGCTTCATTGGCTAACATTGTTAAATTTTTAATGCATATTTTTTATTGTATTTCTTACTTGTAATAGTTATTCAAGAATATCACGACTATGATAACTTATTCAAACATCTATGCGTCTACATCTGTATTTATATGTTAGCAAATTCAATAAAATCAGTGTTCATTATTTAAACCTAAGTATTTATCAGAAAATACTTAATTGCTGAAATTTAAGAGCATCAAAACAGATAGCTTCTTGTGAAATGTTGTGCTAAATTTTAAAACTTTTAAAAGTAAATTGACAGACACATTGGATTTAGGGAGTGGTGACATGGGTCAAAGCCTGTGGAATAAAGGACCCACCTCACCTTGAGCATCAATACCTAAGGGATTCTGCTTACAAAAATAATACTTAACAGCCATGTGTACCGTACATCTTAGCTTAACGCATTCGTTCCACCATTTAATGTTAAGTGATAGAGTAGAATAAAATTCTTGCACAAAAACTTAGTTGCTGTTCTAAAAGGGTACCATGCAATTAAGCTACCATATGGCGTTATCGCAGTAATGAAATTAGGCCACCAAAGCTGTCTGCTTCCTTCCTAAGCCACCAGCTTTGTGTTTAAAGCCACTTTATTTTCATCACTCCAGCAATTTCAAGAACTAATATGGTTACATTAATTGGGCAGAGTTAAAGTACAAAAGAAAATGTGGACATCTAGTAGTTTAATAAATTACCGTTATTTGAACACTATATGTCTTCATAGGGTGCATCCTATGTATTCTTCTCAATAATTTATTTTCTTTAAACGGTTATCCAATTCATGGTAGCAGTGAGTTTATGTAACATTGTAGACTTTCATAACAGTTACTTTTTAGTACACATCCATTACACAATTTACTTTTTTTATATTTGGAAGTTTTTCTCATCTTTTTCTCTTTGTTGTAATTTGATCTAATATCATGCCTTTGTCATTGTTATCATGTTGATTCTAGCTTGTGTCAATTAGCGGCTGAGCCTGGGAAAGGCTTCTCTGCCTTTTATATAAGATAGTAAGTGTGTCTTATCTTCTCAGTTTAACATATGACATGTCCCCCATATAGGGACTACATATTAAACTGATTTTTATGGTGAATCGGCGAAGGGGCTAGCTCCGGTGGGTTACTACATCGGCCTGGTTAAGCAGTGCCTCTGTGAATGGTACACCTTGCCTTTTCCCTGGTCCAAAGATGGAAATAAATGAATGAATTGGAGACTGAGGGTGGGGAGAGTGAAAGATATATATAAATATATGTATATTTTCCTATACCTGTAATTTCATGTCATTGTTATTGTTTTCATTTTCTGCTGTTGCTTTTCGCACATGCTGATTAGCGGAGGTGGATAATTTTTCCCCGGGTGCAGTTTGCCGTGGGCCATCTCTGCAAAACCCGCAGCCAGAGAAAGGGTGATAGAGCCTGACGCTCTGCAGAGACAGTGTGGGCTCAAGTTTCTCTTCAACGCATACAAATCTTTTGTCTTTTGCTAAAGATTTCCGTGGAGAGGACTGTTACAATTTACTAAACTACATATATGTGATCAAGTTGAGATTAATAAGTTTCAATAAATTTGAATTGATAAAAAATAATAATATCTGAGCCATTTAGGCTTAAACCTAAAGAAACATGAGACTACAATGCCTAGATAAGAGACACAGCAGTGAGGTTGATCAGTCATTTATTTCTGAAATTGCAAAGGCCGTTTACAAGACTAAGCCTTTTGTAACTACCACTGAGAGAGGACCTCTGTCAAGCGATCACAGACACAATGTCTACTTTAAAAATAACTTCTTAATAATAATAATAATAATAATAACAATAATAGAATGTGTATTCAACAAATGGAAACATACATCTATTTATTATGTTCCATTTTAAAGACAATGCTTTGTCGAACTGAAATCTTTTAAAATATATTTTCCATTAGTGTAAGTAGACTATGATTGTAAACTTTGTGTTTGGTGGGTAGAATTGTAAAGAAAACCCACTGCTTGGAGGCCAAGACTTAGGAATTGCTCTTGGTTTATACATGGTTTATAGCTCTTTTCTTCATGATCATTCAGATGTTGCTCATCTTGCTTTTCTGACCCACTCAGTCAGTCTAGCTACACTACACAGTTGCTAGTTTTCACTACTCTGGATAGATTTATTGTCCTGCTTATTGGAAGGTAAAGTTGCGAAATTCATTTATGTGCAAAAGTTAATGAAACTATGTAGTTACATGACATATCTGAGCCATGACATATCTTAGATAAAGTAACAAAAAAAACTAGCCATTGTTTTTTTAAGAGGCAATAATTTATAGCTTCATGATTAAGGCACTAAATGTGGTATTTCATCAGTACATAAGACACATATACAAAGATAAATTGCAGCCAGATATCTCCATGTACATATTCCAGAGGCTAATCAACATTGGCGTTAACACATCTGGGGTGCTAGTCAATGACCATGTCCAAATAGCTTAAAGAGTTAGTCTGTTAAGGTATCAAAATGACAGAGTATGAATGGATGAAGAGTTTAGCATTCAACAAAGTGGAAGTAGCCTGCATTCAATGCCGCCACGGGGCTAGCAGTGGGAGGTGTATGAAAACCAGCCTCGGCTGCTCCACCTGCTGTGTGGCCCTTTACAAGATGGGATCTCATTTTAAAACGTTTCATGGCATGCTGTAATCTTTTGAAAAAGAGGTAATGTAGCCCTAAGGAAATTGTAAAGGGATTATGGTCACTTATGTTGTTTTACAGCTTAAATGGCGAGGAACAGTATTTTAGTGTGCCAGTGCACAACATCACATGACCCTGGAAGATGTAAAATATAGACATACATGTATATATTTATCACAATTACTTTCCAGATTTATTTATTCAAACCCTTGAACCAAAAACATGATTCAGTGGAATGAAAAAAAATGGTGTTTTTTAAAATTTATACTCTGATAAATTGATAATAAGCTTCCAAGCAAACTACACCGAAAAGGGCAACGTACTTTCCACAGAATGGTGGAACATTTTTTTCTACATTGGGTATAAAATAAGGTAGCAAAGAAATCTTTCAGTAAAGAAAAGTGAGAATCTAATTAAACTGAAAACTGTTGCTAGCTTGATAGGTGCAGTGGAAGCTTTCAGCTCAAGGTTAGATGTTTGGAGCAATATTAATCTAGAACCTGTTTGTGGATGCAGGTGTGGCATATCTCAATATATGTACATACTTAATTCATACAGATTTGGTTTACAGTACAGGCTACTTTCCTTTAGTTATTGCTAGTATTTTTTTTTTTTTTGCATTTCTTATTGCTACAAAGCAAATAAATGCATTGCTGAATATTGTCATGAGCACAATTCTAGTAGCAAATTTGTTTGTTCTTTTGAAATAGTTTGTCACCCAAGGTCTACCAGCATAAGAGTATTAGGAAGATTAATTGTTGCTATTGCAGACAAAATTGATTTAAAAACCTAATGTGGAAAAGGCATATGCTAAATATATTTGTGTGGGTGATCTCCCTGTTCATATGGCCTTGCTAAGCTCTCTCAAAAGTCAACAGCTAATGTAACCTGTATTTGAACTCTAGATCTCTGGAGTTTTGGACTTTTTGGTTGAGGCTATATTAGCCATGACGGAGTATAGATTGATGAGGGCCCTCTAAAACAGATTGCTGTAATGGCCTTGAGTATATTGGGATTTGCAACCTACTGAGGGCCAGAATCACCATACAAGGACAAGCGATGTGAGGGGTCAAAGCTGATTTACACTTCATGACTAATAGTATGTGGACACCTGCTTGTCAAATATTTCATTCCAAAATCATGGGCATTAATATGGACTCCGATTCCCCTTTGGAACATTGCTGCAAGGACTTGCTTCCATTCAGCCACAAGAGCATTAGTGAGGTTTGGCACTGATGTTAGGTGATTAGCCATGGCTGGCAGTCAGCTTTCTGATTAATCCCAAATGTGTTTTATGTGGTTGAGGTCAGGGCTCTATTGAGGCCGGTCAATATCTTCCGCACCAATTAATCCTCCTCCACCAAACTTTACAGTTGGCACGAAGCATTCAAGCAAGTAGTGTTCTCCTGGCATCCACCAAACCCTGAGTCATCTGTCGGACTGCCAGATGAAGTGTCATTCATTACTCAGGAGAACAAATTTCCACTTCTCTAGAGTCCAATCGCAGCGCACTTTACATGGCTCCAGCCAACAATTGGCAATGCGCATGTGGATCTTAGGCTTGTGTGCAAATGTTTTTCTGCTGACGTGGCTTCCAGAGGCCGTTTAAAAGTCGATAGTGAGTGTTGCAACCAAGGAATGACGATTTCTCCTAGAGGTTTCCTTTTCACAATAAAATCAGTTACTGTTAAAAGCAGAGTAGCTCTAGCAGGGCAGAAATCTGATGAACTGACTTGTTGGAAAGGTGGCATCATATTACGGTGCCTTGTAGAAAGTTACTGAGCTCTTCAGTATGGGCCATTCTAGAGCCAATGTTTGCCTATGGATATTGCATGGCTGTGTGGTCGATTTTATACACCTGTCACCAACGGGTGTGGCTGAAATAGCCACATCAACTTTTGGCTGTTTGTGTGGTGTACTTGGGATGCTCCACAGTCTCTAACAGGCACACTGGCTGCACAGCATGGTCTCACTTTCAGGTATCCACTTATCCACTCTCAGGCAATTTTATTAGATTTGTTTTAGCCCTTGCTGTCTTGTTTTGTTGTTTTTGAACACATTGGAACACATTGATAATTAAAGCCTGGGTCATGAACATTAAACACAATCCAGAATTTTTCGTTTCATTTCCGTTTTAATCCGTTTTAATTGAATCAAAACGTGCACTACAAAAATGGAAAAACCATGTGCAAAAAAACTGTATGAAAACTGTACGGATGGTTAAAAGCCATTTAGAAGAAACACACATTTAAAAGCCTACTTGAGTAACTCAGCTTCTGTTAGTTAGCTAGCGTTATCTAAATAAAAACAGATACTTCCACAGTTATTATACAATAACACAAGGCTTCTTAATAACAATTACTAATAACAATGCACAGTTTGATGGCCTAACTACTGCTTCTCAGTTGGTGATAAAATAAGAGTCTTGCACAGTGGTTATCACTCGCAAGCCTCACTCACCTTTGGTCTGAAAGTCTCTCACCTTTTTCATCCATATTGTCTTGCGCTGCAGTTTTATTCCCAGGAAATTTTGCAATGGCTTTCATTTATTCCAGTCCTTTAGTGTAAACAAAAAACCTAGTTCGTTTTTGGAAGACATTTAAAAATGGTGTGTGTGCTATTCTAGCAACATGATGAAGAGGAACATGCAATTTGCAATTACTGCAGTAAGCCAAAAATGTTTTGATGATATTGATGTATTATAACTTTGATCTACAAAGCCATGACAAAGTTTCATTGCTAATACCCATTTTGTCCTTTGCGTCTTAGATTTATCAAGTACTTAATTTGCTGAGGGGCACTGGGGCCAGGAATAAAAAGCCATCATTATTTGCAACAGCCCTGATGTCTCACCTGTTCATGCAAGAATAAATGAGGCGTGGATGGGTAGAGCCCACTGGGAAATCCCATAAAAAGCCTCTTGATAAACTAAAAAATCTGCACTATAAAAGGTAGCCTAATAATGCCAAAACACACTTAGTTTAAATTTATTCTAACTCCTATGACAATTGCATTTTTTTAAGTTTCATTATGCCTTGTAGGGAAATTTTGTAAAAACAACTTTGTCTAAACATGAAAAAATCCAGGACACAGGATTTATTTATTACGGCACAGGATAGCAGCCGTCGACCAATTGACAGCTTACATTCCTTAATGTTAAACAAGACCCGGATGTCTGTTCTCAAAATTAGCAGAGGGTACTGAAAATATTCTCAACAATACTAAACCTGGTATGCATTAAAAAAGCAATTATTTTACTTACAATTATTGGTAGTCATATTTTTCTTCTTCTTTTTAAAAATATTTCCGCAGCCTTTCATACCAGTGAGAAAAATACTAGCTACTACCAATAAAAATTATAATAGTTTCTATATGCGTTGCAGGGCTTGTATTGTTGACATTAGTTTAATTTACCTTCTGTAGCAATTCTCTTTTTTCGGCAGATGATACCCTGCAGTTTTCTGCATCCAAGGAAAATCAGTGAAATTTCAGATAGACAAGCAAATCAAAACTAAATGAAGGCTGACATTGAGGGTGGCCTCTATGAATCTGAAGGGGCAAGATAAAACAGGGAAACGTTGTCAAAAAGAGGTTGGCTATGTAGAAAAACTACATTAAACACACAAGCTAGCTGCTATGTTGTTGTGTGTGCTGTTGGCTCGCTTGTTTACCTATGGTGAGAGGTATCAGTTTAATCTGTTAGATTAGCCAGAAACGAAAGACATCACTATATCAGCTATATCTATAGCAATCTACCTGATGGGTTGTGACTTACGTTACCGTACTATTTCCTGCATTAGGGAAGAGCATGTGCCAATTCGTGAAGCTATTTAAATGGACATGTTGTTAAAACTCAAAAAAATGGGGTTAGGCTGAACACCTGCAGACACTGCAGGTAATGTGGCATACTGTTTTTCTATCTTCAATGGACATATTCTAAATATGAAAACAGGAATGAAATGTTTTTAAATGTAAAACAATTAAAAGATTAATAGTTATCAATAGTAATTTGAAGAGATTCATGTGGTGAATGTATCAATAAACTACTGTGTGAAAGTTTATACTACGTGTCACGCTTTATGAATCTACCTGAACTTACGAGATGTGACGGAACTGAATAAGGCACCAGAACACATCTGGTACGGACACCGTGCCATGGATATCCCAGAATTCATTATTATAATATTGTTAGCTTGTGACAATATTATTTTGGTAACATCTTTCTATGAAAATTGCTGCTTTTGTAAAAATCACTTCTGTCCTTTTTAAAGTTTTTTTTTTTTTTTTTTTTTTTTTGTAAGATAAAGTAAAAGTTTCAAAATATAGCCAAAAAAGTTGGCATAAAAAAAAAGAAAACCACACAGACCACCGCAGGCAACACAAAAAGTTATT
>JAOYSI010035093.1:16211-29833 GCA_025775065.1 Hiodon alosoides
AAACCACGCAGGTTTTATCCAACACTCTAGTTATTACACATTCCCTTTAAACAAAAACCACGCAGGTTTAATCCAACACTCTAGTTATTACACATTCCCTTTAAACATAAACCACGCAGATTTTACCCAACACTCTAGTTATTACACATTCCCTTTAAACATAAACCACGCAGGTTTTATCCAACACTGTAGTCTGTTCATTTCCTCCATCCTAAGGATACAAAAGTCAAATTGCTGTCAGATTTTCTGCACCATTGGCGGTAAGTTGGCCAGCCCACAAAAGATGTGGCGTTCTCCAGGTTTACCTGAAAGCACGCTTTGAGGGCCTTTTGCAGCTTCTGCAGGTGTTAGAAACGCTGTTTCTGAGAGAGTTTGCTGCTTCATTTATCCAGTCATCGCCCCACTGGATAAGAACTGCAACGCTAAGCAACAATAACAGTAACAATAATTGCGCTTTTGGCAAACTGGGTTGTGCGTTTGATGCTGTAATCTGCCAACGGAATGTGTTTGTTTAGTCCAAAACTGCAGTGATCTGGAATATCCAGATCACATATGACCTGCTTCTTTGCTAGCTACTTCATTGCCAAAAAAGGCCAACTGAATGTGTTTGTTTAGTCCAAAACTGCAGTGATCTGGAATATCCAGATCACATATGACCTGCTTCTTTGCTAGCAACTTCAGTGCCAAAAAAGGCCAACAGAATGAGGACACTTCTGAGGGGCTTTGTCCATTGTAACCGGATCTGTGTGGTTGTGCATTGTTGTAAAGCAGTTAGGTCATTCTGGGCAGTTAGTTGGACAGAGGACAGGTAGGACCAAGGCAGGGCAGACAGAAGCCTGGAAGCAGGATCACAGGATCTTCCTGCTGACCACAAAACCCCCTCTACCACAGGAACCAGTCCAACGTGCGCCGGATGCACACCGCGGTCAAGCTGAATGGTGCCGTGGTCAGCAAGTCCCAAGGAGCTCACCTGGTCCTGCTCAACATGCCAGGACCGCCCAAAAACAAGGGCGGCGACGAGAACTGTATGCTTTACTACACGGCCGCCATGACACTGAGGCAGCTGGAGGGTTCTCCTTTTTTAATCCAGGGGTGTCGGCCTTGGGTCGGCGTGGTCTGGCCGTTATTCTGCTCTCAGCTAGCATTTACACCTGGAAACACCAGGTGAGATCATTCCGAGTCTGAACAATAAAATTGAATCTGGCAGTGGCAAGGTGGAACGCAAATTATCAGACCCCTGGAGTATCCCTATCCCCCCTAGGGTAACCCCAACCCCCCTGACGTAACCCTAACCCCCCCCCCCAGTGTAACCCTAACCCCACCTTGTGCAACCCTAACCCCTTGGCGTAACCTGTACCCCCCGATCACGTGACCGTTGTTTCCCATCTATGTGGCGCTCTACTTCCTTGACCACAGCTTCTCAGACATGGAGTTCCTGGAGGTCCTGATGGAAGGTCTGAACCGCGTGCTGCTAGTGCGTGGCGGCGGCCGAGAAGTCATCACCATCTACTCCTAATCATGGCGTGGCGGGCCTCCAGGGGGCGCTGTAGGAGGCCCATTGGACTTGCTGCTTTTATTTCAGGAAAGAGGGCATCCAGCCACCGTAAAAAGGACAGAAGAGTTCCTAACAGGACAGTGGTTCTGCCCCGGCGACCAGCTGTCACTCTGACTGGAAGACATAGGATCCTGACCCTTTTCTTATTTTATAGGGTTTCTTTTTCTATTTTCAGACCCTTTTTTTATATGAGGACACTAGTGCAATCACAAGTGCAAACATGAAAATGCTCCACTGCGTTTGTGTTTGTTTCATTTTGTCTTTGGAACAACAGAAAATTGATGAATAACTGTGGATCCTCTTAAATAGGCTGCCTCAGCACATTTTCTGAATGTGTTTTAGCTCAATGCCTGTACCATAGCATTTAGAGTGTACCGGTCAGTGATGCACCTGTCCTTATACATGCAACTCCTTATACAGGAGTTGAATAGGAGTCAAATAGGAGTCGTATAGGAATGTTGGCGTTTTTTCAACTCCGTGTTATTGTTGAAAAATGTTGACTTGTATGTATTTATGGTAGCTTATACCCAAACACAGTAATTAACCCGCAGGTCATGACCCACGGTATTGTTTCCATGGCAATGTGGTCAGCACTTCTGTTCAGCCTTGAAGTTTGACTTGAGCCTAAAAACACAGCTTGTGTGGGAACTTCGGCTTCAGGAGAAATGACCTTGTCTGGCTACCAAATGGGTGACTTGTGGGTTCTTTGTTTTTACCTAAAACCAAACAGGAGTGTCACTTGTGATGCTGAAAATGTCCATCTTAATGTAGAGTAATTTGCCCTTTAAGTGGAGTCTAAATGTCATTTCAGTATTGAATCAGACGGTGGCTGTTTTTGTTCTTTACATATCAGGACGTGATGTAGATGGACCATTGGTGTTAAAGGGATGTTTCTGTTGTCTGGTACTGACTTTGCTGGGTCTGTGTGCTGAGGGATTGGCCATAGGACCAGGGTTGCAATTCCTGCTATCCTGCATTTCATTTTTGATATGATTCCTCGTAACCAGAGGCAGGGGTTTTTCTGGCAACTCTTCCTGGCCTCATTTATTAGAATGGCGATCAGAGTCAAACCAAAATCCACAGGGAACAGCTGTAACAGCAGGGGGAACGGTCATCACTCCGCAGAAACACCCAGGGCGGAATAAAGGCCTGCTTTCAGGGTTTGTAAAGTACAGGTAGTACCCAGATGATTGTTGGGTGCTGGTTAATGAGGAAGGAAACCCTGGAGTAACTCCTCCCCTAGGAGGAGCCAAGGCCAACCTGCTTTGGGACCTTATTGTGTCAATAGCACAGTGAGGGAAGGTTGAGATGATGTCCCAGATGAGTATGCTTCATTCCAGGCCAAACCAAAGTTTTACAATCGACTTTCATCTGTCTTTGCCCTCTTTCCAAGATTCAGCAGGAAATGCTTTTTGGTTATGGTAAACATCTATTCAGTTTTGCAGAAATGGGTTTGCTCTGTGCTTGGAGCTGCAGGCTTTGTTTCATGGGCAAAAAGTATTTTTAGGTTTTGGCCGATTTATTATAACTGTGCAATTTAAGGAGTGAACGGGCTGGTATTGCAATAACACTTTTGGTGAGACCACAAGTAGGCTAATCAAAGTGTGGTCGGTATGCTGGAATCCTCTTGGGTAATTACATACTATTGGGTTTTATAACTCTGTCCATGTTCTCCTATCAACCCTTTGGTCCTGACCAAGTCGAAACTTGACCCACTGAAAAATCTTGTGAATTGGCTTTAGTATTGGGAATCAGGAGTATAAAAAGCTGGGCGTCGTTTTGCCTTTGAGGAGTTAGGTTCAAAAACGTGTTGAATTCGCCAATTGAATGAATATCTAGTTTTTGGCCAAATTGCGATATGCACCAGTAATTTGGTAGTTTTGCATTTATGGTGTATTATTTACTGGAGGAAGTTTGCTTTCACATAACCCACTTCGTACGGAAAGTTCCTGAGAACATGATCAGCCTGTTGTTGCTTTGTGAAGATGCAGTATAAAGCACCCCGTGCAACGGGCTGCGTTATTTAGATTGCGCACTAAATGTAACATACTGCGCAGCATTTTAGCTTCCGTTGTTATCTTCTGTGCGTATCGGCTGGAACGTGCCATAAGAATAAAGGGAATCCAAGCTGCCGCGGACGTCCCTTACCTCACCCGTCAAAAGATGCAGCGCAGTTCTACACTAGATGTGATAGACGGAGCCACTTGGGCTATTTTATCTTAAGTCATTGAAACGCTGTGTGTTTTTTTAATTAGCTTTTCGGTCGGCCGCGCGACGCAGATGTTTACACTGGACGGTGCGAGACCATTTGCGTTTATAACCTTTACTTTTATTGTTTATATATTTTTCCTTTGCTTTGCGGCATTTTAAAGAGTGATTTAGTGATTTATAGTTTTTATACAGCGGATAGACGAATTAAACCGATATCTATGCGATTTGATGTGTCGGTTTATTTGTTTTTGGCGTCTCATTTATCTACGCTTTGCTTTATAGGAGTAACTCTGCATTTTAAAAAACAGAAGTTTGCTTTAGTGGTAAGAACTAGGAGTTGGAGTGGCGTAGTTTCCCTCGTGTCGAGAGCTCGGTCTTGACTGTACTTCCTTGGAAAGGTTGAAGTCCCGGCCTAAAGTAAGGGTCGGCGCATGTCTTTCAGAGTAGAGGTGTCACCAGTAATGGTAAAAAATCAAATTCCCTAATCGGCCCCTTCAAATTTGGTAGATCTTGAATAAATCATTAATGTTAAAGAACCGTAGATGCATTGCCGTGTCCGTGGCAAACGATTAATCTATTCTACGTGTCAAACCGTTAACTCGTATCTTGTTTTAGGCTATATTTGTTCAAATAAACTTTACGCCTTCCATATATTTAATCTTCTTTTATTTCTGACGTCTGACACTCGTGTTAAGTAACTGACAAAGAGCTATTTATTATTCTAGTCATTCCCCAATTTTGGCAAAGCTACGGAAAGTCATAATTCGCCGGAACACTTTTTAAGGCAGTTTTTACTGACAGTCAATCGGCAAAATGTAATTGGGTTCCTTTTCACATAAACCTAATCGGTGCTCGGGACGGAGTGTAACCCACACCAACGGAGTCGTTCTGCCCGGTCTCCCGGGGGTCGGCATGCAGATACTGAGTATAGAGCGGGCTCTACGGCGAACTCGACGGAGGTCCGGTGTCATCAATACGGAACCTTGTCCAAGGTGCTGAAATTATGAACTACAAGGAACCAGGGACACAAAAAATAAATGTGAATATGTAACGGAATGCTTGCCTAGTTACAATCATATCATGATATTGATTATTAAAGTTAGTTTGAAAAACGTACAACGGAATTTTCGTAATCATGCCTATATTTTCTAAGCTTCTGTGGTTTGAGGATACAATAATGCAAATGGAAACTAATATGTTACGGAGCTACTAAAGTGACAGGAAGAAAAATAAAAACCACCCGAGTTATGTATTACTGCTCAGGAAACATAGGCCATGTTTACTTAAGGACTTGGCGCAATTTCCGCCGATAAGCATTTCATTTAAGTTCGGAACGCTTCAGTAGGAAGACAAATGAAACGTATGAAGATAAACATAAAAGCTAAGTATCACCTTGACGTCGCTCCATGTTTCCATGTAACTTGTGAGCACGATTTAGTTTTTCGTGCGTACAAAATCATTTTAATTTTTTTTCCATGTCACTTTATAGGCTCCTAAATATTTAAACAAAATTAGCTCTTCTGTTTTTCAGTTTCAGTTTTCTCCAGCAGAGGGCACCTAAAGTCTTCAAAATACCATAAAAAAGAACTGGGAAATAAACTGATGTAAAACACAGTAAGGCACAGGAGACTAGAGTCCCTAAACATGGGATTTTGCGGCTTTTTAAATTAGAATGCATTCTTGTGTATAGTCATTCAATATTATTGCCTGCCGAGTTGTGAATGTCATTTCATAGTCAAGTGGTAAGGGAATGACAGTCAGAGTGTTACATTTCCAATGTCATGGTAGAACTGGCTGGAGTTATTTAAGTTCCACCCCACTGTAAACCTTCCCATTGTTCAAACCCCGGGCCAGTCCCAGGACTCTCAAACTCCCACCGGTTTGACATCTTATCTTCTGACAGCCTTAACAGGCTCTCAGTTCCCCAGAGGGAGTGGTGTGAAGGTCAGAAGGCCCAAAGCCGACCATGGAGAGGTGAGAGAGCGCAAAAACTGAATATGAGAAGGCACTGAATGTCTGTGAGATGGCTGTCACTCACGCCACTCGCTGTCATTCAGTTTGAATAAGGTAAAGTAAAGTTCTAGGCCTTGCTTGTCTTCCCTCTGTGCGCTTCACACCGGGCTGTAAGAGGCAGAGAAGCGGAACTTCAGCCCCTCCACACTTATCTCATCTACACGGGCCTTCTCCCCACCGTGAGCGGGAATGTCCATCTACACAGACCTTCTCCCCACCGTGAGCGTCCATCTACACGTACCTTCTCCCCACCGTGAGCGTCCATCTACACAGACCTTCTCCCCACCGTGAGTGGGAATGTCCATCTACACGGACCTTCTCCCCACCGTGAGCGTCCATCTACACGGACCTTCTCCCCACCTTGAGCAGGAATGGCTTTATTTTAGGGAAGGGCGGTGGTGGAAACAGGTTTTCATGAGTCTTGATGTATAGATATTGCGGAGAGCCATTTTTAAAAAGGGCTGTAATTTAAAAAGTAAGGGAGAAGATGCCTGCTGTGGGGTCCCCACACAGACCTGCAGAATAAAGAGATTATAAAGCGGGTCTGTGCAGAAACAAAAGCGGTCTGAGGGGTGGCGCCCGGCTGCAGATTCTAAACCAGCTGTCATTTAAAAGCTCTGCAGCATTACAGCGTCTGTTCTAAAACACTGATGATTACTGCCGACATGGCTTCAGGTAAGAGAGTTTTTAAAACTAATTAAGGTAGAATAATGATACATTTAATATACAATGTATAAAATAATGTGTCAGTTTGGAGAGAATGGCCATTCCAACCATTCTCTCCACCAGAAGATATGAAATAACATTCGCCATATTTCTTGCAAGTGCAGTGATTTTTATTTTGCCCTGGTGACCTTGCAGTGGGCAACCCTGTCGAACAGGATGTTTAAACTATCTAGAATGTTCTCCGCAGAACAGTCCAGAACACCTGTACAAAATATATCAGTTCATTACAAGAACTGAGAACCTCTCCCCGTTTTGATGCACAATTAAATAACGTGAGAAACCAGAAAAAACTCTAAACTGTGTCTAAACTAAATCCACACTCTAGAACATTTCTTATTCCCTGTAATTTACTGTCAGCCACATCAAACCGGGAAGCATGTTCTCCAGCGTAAATATTTCATAGAATTGTAAAATGGTCACAAACAGTAACACTGCAACCACAGAGCACGTCGGTGTGAAGTGAACTATACAAACAAAAGAATAAACCCGACCGGGACAGTTCTGCAGAACAGAGAACGTCTCGTGGCTCCTGCGTTCTTTCGTCTTGGGTTTGTAAATGCATTTAGAAGACTTGTTCGGAGATCGATCCACAGCTGAACCGCGCAGGGATCCGGGTTTGCCACTGATGCATTCTATACGCCATGTGTATTCATATAAACACCCAGAAACCTCTTAATTGTTTTGATGCCAGGAATGCGCAATAATTAAGTCGATTGACAAAAATCTGCATTAATAAACAAAGCCGTATATACAGTAACACCGTACACTGTATGCTCTCTCATGGGAGGTAAATTACAAAAAATAAAAGTATTTAAAGAGATATAAGCATGTTTAATATGTATAAACACATCTATTCGCAATGCAGATCGAGGTACATTCGGAGGGCTCTTGGGGGGGGGGACGACCTGACGTACCCAGCGTAGAGAAAGACTGATTACAACGTCTCTGACAAGCAGTTCGGTATTAAGACACTTCGGCGTTCACCTAACAACGATCACACCTTGTAGACCGATTAAATGTTAAGGCTATAAACGGGGAATTATCCACGAGATCATTACAGAAAGAAAAGTCCCATTATGTCTCAAAAGAGGGCGTTGCAGAAAAAAGACGGTGACTTGCTTCTCATCAGATAACTAGCTAGCTGGATGAATGCGCTGCAGAAGACGTGGTAGCTTAAGGATGTTGCAACTGTTACTTGATTTGCGTAGGATAGTGAACTGAGGTAGGAAGTCGAAGCGATTGTGAAAATACGAGGCGGGGCGAGGTGCTACACTGATGCAACGAGCGAAGTCTCTGGTTTTCACATTAGTGCAGGTGGATTGCTGACCTGATGTTACTAATTAGTTTATTCGCCTCTCTTGCCGCCTCGTTGAGCTGCAGAGTCCGCGATGGGAGCGAAGGAAAGCGGTAGCGGGCTGTAAACACGGCGGCGCCAGCATGCTTCCTGGTGTCGGGGTATTTGGTACCAGCTTGACTGCGAGGGTGATCATTCCCCTCTTAAAGAGCGAAGGATTCGCCGTCAAGGCTATCTGGGGGCGCACGCAGGAAGAAGCCGAGCAGTTGGCCAAGGAAATGAATGTGCCGTTTTATACCAACAGGATTGACGATGTCTTGCTGCATCAGGATGTAGATTTGGTGTGCATTAATCTACCTCCCCCTCTCACGCAGCAAATCGCACTCAAAACTCTAGGTGAGTCCTTAAACAGAAAGTCGTATGTTGTTAGCTGTGTTAATCCAGAAAACCTCGCTTCAGGAAAATACATTGGGTGTCACGTGTAGTTTATCCAATCGTAGTCATGCATACGTTAATATCTCGCGTGGGTGTTTCTTTCACTTTCAGCCGTTCGGTTCAAAAGGGCATTTTCTTCCGAAACTCTTAAAGACAGGTTTCCAGTCCCTGGGTTTCATGAAGGGATTCGATGTGTTACGTAGCTGGAGGACCGGTCTCATTGGATTCAAACTGCGTAACTGAATTGGGCTTAGTTAAAGGGTTTGCTTGGAGAAGGCAGTAGTCTTCGTCGCAGTAACGCGATTACTCTGTGAGATGGTTTACTCTAGGGATTCGCAGTAGATCCGCTCTACAGCAAAGGTAATACCACAATGGAAAACATCATTTTGCAGGGCATAACGGAAATATCTCAAGATATCCCTGTTGTTGTTGGCCAGGGTGTCAGCTGACTAGCCGGTCCTCTAGTCTCATCAGCAGCGGTACTGAGGTTGGGGGAAGGTTGAGATGACGTTGCTAAAACAACCTAAAACAACCTCGCCTTGTCTGTTGGCCCTCACTAATAAATGACCTGTGGATACAGCACATTGCGAGCTTATAACTATTTGAATGAGTGTCTGTTTGTCTGTTTGTCTGCATTAAGAATGGATTGCTGCCTGGCTGATATCTATGTACTTTGTAAATGTGCTGTACATTCTGTCAAAACACTTTACAAAGTGTCTAACAGTTCCTCTAGCAGTAATTACACGGTGTGCATTTTTACAGGTTTAAAGACCTGTGGGCACCAAGGTCACATTTGTCTGATTTATGTGCTAAATGTTTGAAATTCAGTGCTGGTTTTCTTGCCACAGCTTGGGTTTTATCTGGGTCGGCAGACACAAGATGTTAAGAGCAGTGTATCATCTAGTTCGACAAGAGAATGATGCTGTATATCAATCAATCAATCAATTTATTTTTATAAAGTGCTTTTCACATCTTTCCATTCACAAAGACGCTTTACAAAAAAGACCAAATACAATATGTCCCAGGCCTGACCCCCTAAAAGCATGCCAGTAGCAACAGTGGCAAGGAAAAAGGCTGGCAGGAAGAAACCTTGAGAGGAACCCAGCTTAATCGGGGGGCCTATCCTCCGGCACTAGGACCTGAAGGTTAGGTTAGGACCTGTTAAAGGTTACCTATGGAAGCAGGATGATCTCAAGTTAAGTAATTTGAGAAGTGAAACTTTGTGAGCAATCTAAACAGACAGTGCCTCTTTCTGAGCATGTATTGTCATGACTGGAAGGCTAGTTTCTATATCCACACCTCTTTCTTTTGTCTTTTGGTTTTTGAAGTCCTAGTTGATTGTGTATGCGATGTCAGACAGGTTGTAGTTGTCACTTCTGCCCGGGCGTCAGGCTCACGTTGTAGGGGTGTTGCCTTTGCTCTTTACGTTACTCTCATCTATCGGGACTCCCCCTTCCCTCCTCCTGGGAGGTGTGGAGGGAGCAACACCAGGAAAGCAGGTCTCAGCAGACAGATAAGACACCTGCAGTTTGTATTCAGAGTGAATTTAAATTTAAATTAGCTTTTCTCGTCAGACCACATTTTACAGGGTTGGCTACGGCTTTTCCTAATTGCTTCTCGTGGGAAACTAACAAATCATTCCTTGATTTGGGTGATTCTCTTGCGTTGCTCAATCCCAAATGCTTGGCCAGCGAGTCTGGCGCAGTGCGGTATTGGATGAAAAGCTTATGGGTTTACAGAAAGCCAGGGGAAGTCAGATACCTAATGTTGTGGTGAGTGCGTGTCCTATTAAAGTGACACGAAGGAACTGTTTGGTTTGGTTAGTCTTTACAAAGGTGCCTCTGTAATGGAGTAATGATGTAATGATGAATCGGGTACTGAGAGAAACCTGATGGATGGACTAGGGAGTGTAAATCCGATCTGCTTGTCCAAACGGTAATGTTAGAGTTGTGTTGCGGTGCAGACAGGGTACTTGAGGTTCCATTGAACACACATGTGTATGTTTGACGTTTTCATGTTGTGTGTATTGCCGCTAATGGGGGAGGAACTAAAGGTATGTTTAAGTATTTCATTTAGTACTTGCTGTAACTCTACATAAACAATGTTGTGCTAACCAGCGCCCTGGTTTTCCCAGCATTGATCTGGAGTTGGTTCCACTGGCACCAGTCCACAAAGTCCTGGTTCAGTTTTCTGTACTCCCTGTCGTCCCCGCCTGCGATGAGGCCAACAACATCGGAGTCGTCAGAGAACTTTTGTGAGTGACAGTTAACTGAGTTATATGTGAAGTCCGCACTATAGAGGGTGAACAGGAACGGGGCCAAAACGGTTCCCTGTGGGGCCCCTGTGCTGCAAACAACTGGGTTGGACACACAGCCCTGTGTCCTCACAAACTGAGGTCGGTTGGTGAGATAGTCCAGAATTCATGCAGTGAGATGGAGATCCACCCCCGTCCGCTCCAACTTGTCCCTCAGGATCTCCACAGCGATCTGTGGAGGTGATGGCGTCGTCCACCCCAATGCCAGGTTGGAGTGGGTCAACCGAAGTGGGTCCATAAATGGGCTCACCAGGGGGCGGAGATGAACCAGGACCAGCCTTTCCGGGGTCTTCACCAGGTGGGATGTCAGCACCACCGGCCTGTAGCTTTTGAGGTCCTTAGGAAGGTGGCGTAAGTGAAACTCATACCCTGTGCAACAATACAGGTGAGAAACTATTCACTGTGACTGGCTGAGACGTGTTTTTAAATGACCGATTGGGTCAATAAAGGTCTTTTTATCTGTAGTGCTGAAAATTCAGAACTGGAACAGATGAGGGCAGAGATATTACAGAGTGCCTGGGAACCAAAACTATGACCGAGTCCATGGCCTGGAGTCAAAACCACAGCTCTTCCCAGCCGCGTGGCTTTGAAAAATCTGCTTGGTTTAATGAAATAAACCTTTGCAGTGTGATTTTGTTCACCGTTAGACGGTTACGTAGCAGGAACACGTCAGTGGACAACCCCTGTCGCTGTGCAGGGGGCAATAATCATACAAGAATACCACAGGTCCACCACACCACATCTGTGCTGAATACCTCAGCTAAACATCTTTGTGGTTTAAAATTCTGTAAAATAGCTGGATTAAGTGTATAGCAGTTATTACATGTGAAAGCCTGCATTGAACTCACTTAATCATTCAGCAGAGATGAGGGGAGATTGGGAAAGTTGTTATAGTGTAAATTAAATGCAACGACCTTGATTTGAGGGTCCATGAGAATTTACAAAGTTAAATTGTCCATTCCATGTTGACAACTTAGAAAAACATGGCTTTCCCATTGTGGTGGGTTGAGTTGAAAGTGTGGGGTTTATGTGGTGGGTTGTGTTGAAAGTGTGAGGTTTATGTGGTGGGTTGTGTTGAAAGTGCGGGGTTTATGTGGTGGGTTGTGTTGAAAGTGTGGGGTTTATGTGGTGGGTTGTGTTGAAAGTGCGGGGTTTATGTGTTGGGTTGTGTTAAAAATGTGAGGTTTATGTGTTGGGTTGTGTTGAAAGTGTGGGGTTTATGTGTTGGGTTGTGTTGAAAGTGTGGGGTTTATGTGGTGGGGTTTATGTGTTGGGTTGTGTTAAGTGTGGGGTTTATGTGGTGGGGTTTATGTGTTGGGTTGTGTTGAAAGTGTGGGGTTTATGTGTTGGGTTGTGTTGAAAGTGTGGGGTTTATGGGTGAATTCCGGAGAAAAGCTCCTCGTCTAACTGACTGCAAGCAGCATCTTCAGTTCCCTGACCCGTCATGGCTTTCAGACCAGCATTTTCATGCTAATTGAAGGCTGAAAGGGAAAGGTCTAAATAGTCTGTCAGGCTGTCCTTTGTTCCAGGAACCAATGGCCAGGTCCTTTGTGCTGGTTTGTGTAAATACCCAGTAAGTAAAAGGTCTCGACATTCCCCCTCACTGAAAACTCTTTGTTTCCTAAAGAAGCTGCCGGTAACCCTATGAAAGGTAGTTTTAACTGTGCTGTTTGTGAATCTTTATTTAAATGATGACTCTGCAGGCACCGGGTGTGTGTAAGTGATTTGCCCTCGCTGCTGGAGAGTGAATTAGATAACCTAACCCTAACCCTAACCCAGCGTACTAAAAATTCGTCTGTTAGTGCTGTCAGTGTCGTTTCCAGCGTACTAAACATTCGTCAGTAACTGCTGTCAGTGCCGTTTCCAGCGTACTAAAAATTCATCTGTTTGTTGTCAGTGCCATTTCCAGCGTTCTAAACATTCGTCAGTTACTGCCGTCAGTGCCGTTTCCAGCGTACTAAACATTCGTCAGTAACTGCTGTCAGTGCCGTTTCCAGCGTACTAAAAATTCATCTGTTTGCTGTCAGTGCCGTTTCCAGCGTACTAAACATTCGCACAGAGCACACGGCGTTGGTCACTTTGGCGAGCACACGGCGTCGGTCACTTTGGAGAGCACATGGCGTCGGTCACTTTGGCGAGCACACGGCGTCGGTCACTTTGGCGAGCACACGGCGTCGGTCCCTTTGGAGAGCACATGGCTACTCTAATTAATGCGTATTGCTGTCTGGTTAAAATCTCAGCCTGGTTGTTTAAGACTGCAGCATGCTATAGTTGTAATAGAGACTTCAGCGGAAAACCGTCTCAGGATTATAAACTTCATGTCGGAACCAATAAACAGCAGCTGTTATATCATTTTCAATTACAGTGAAGATGGGCTTTTTTAAAATTAAACTAAAAATGTCTATATGAATTATTACAGTCTGCTAAAGCGTTGGTTGGGATCATTATATTGGTTTAGAAGGGTTAGGGTTAGGATTAGGATCAGATTTCAGAACTGTATTTCATTTGGTTCTTGAAGTGCAGGCTGTTAGACAGTTAGGTCACTATAAAGTGTGTTCGGTCACTATAAAGTGTGTTAGGTCACTATAAAGTGTGTTCGGTCTCTATAAAATGTGTTCGGTCTCTATAAAGTGTGTTCACTATAAAGTGTGTTCACTATAAAGTGTGTTCACTATAAAGTGTGTTCACTATAAAGTGTGTCACTATAAAGTGTGTTTGGTCACTATAAAGTGTGTTTGGTCACTATAAAGTGTGTTTGGTCACTATAAAGTGTGTTCGGTCACTATAAAGTGTGTTAGGTCACCATAAAGTGTGTTCACCATAAAGTGTGTTCGGTCACTATAAAGTGTGTTCACTATAAAGTGTGTTCGGTCACTATAAAGTGTGTTCACTGCAGAGCTGCAGCTGTAGGGTTTACTGTAGCTGTTTACCTAAGACTGTTGTTTTACTTCCTTTTAGTTTTGTGTGTGTGCGTGTGTGCATGCGTGTGTGTGTGTGTGTGTGTGTGTGTGTGCACAGAGCTAACGAGACACAGGAAATGGGGGGGGGGGGGTTTCCAGTGAAAGGCACCATGG
>JAOYSI010035113.1:1607-14720 GCA_025775065.1 Hiodon alosoides
GGGGCAGACATTATACACCCTGACTAAAACAGCGAGATGGCCCAGACAGTATACACCCTGACTAAAACAACGAGATGGGGCAGACATTATACACCCTGACTAAAACAACGAGATGGGGCAGACATTATACACCCTGACTAATACAATGGGGTGGGGCAGACATTATACACCCTGACTAAAACAGCGAGATGGCCCAGACAGTATACACCCTGACTAAAACAACGAGATGAGCAGACATTATACACCCTGACTAAAACAACGAGATGGGGCAGACATTATACACCCTGACTAATACAATGGGGTAGGGCAGACATTATACACCCTGACTAAAACAGCGAGATGGCCCAGACATTATACACCCTGACTTAAACAACGAGATGGCCCAGACATTATACACCCTGACTAAAACAACGAGATGGGCAGAAATTATACACCCTGACTAAAACAACGAGATGGCCCAGACATTATACACCCTGACTAAAACAACGAGATGGCCCAGGCATTATACACCCTGACTAAAACAACGAGACAAAGAAAAAAGGCATATGAGATCAACTACATTTAAAGAGACTTGCAGAGTCAAAGTGAGATACAGATGTCATGATTTTTTTATGTGACTTTGTAACGATGTACTGCTGTAAACTGTGTTCCTTGGACAACAAGCCATCTGTGCATGGAAGTGTCTGTGTAAATTTGTGTCACAACCGAAAACGTGTGTGCCTGGAAACAGCTGGCACATTATGGGAAGCAAAGCTATTCTCATTTCTTCATTTGAGAAATGAAAGACGTATGGCTGTGATTACACAATACTTTTTTACTGGGTTATAAGTATGTGCAACCTGTTATTACACAACGTGTGCCTATACAACCACAACATCTGTACTCAAAGCAACCAAATATTTGCTGCAGACACATATAGATTACATTTTTGGCAGTATTCTTTTCTGTTAGCCAAAATAGTTTTGTGCTTTATAGAATATTTTCAGATACACATAAAATTGGTCCATAGTATTGCTATATGATAAACTTCCTCAATTTTACAATTTTAAATGCGTAACTAAATAATTTAAAGTGACCTAAAATGTCAAATTAAAAAAATCTAGTGAAATACATATTTGGTTAATACCTTTAAATCTAAGCAGAACCCAATTGTGCAGTGGGATTGTACTCAGAGTGACGGACAGGAGGTGTTTTAATAACATCATGTCTGCGTCTCGTAGACCAGTTGCCTCAGATGTTGCATTCGATGGTGACAGCCTGCAGCCAGTCCTGCGAGGCGAAACGAGGCCTGCCAGGTGAACCGGGCCCCCCAGGCCCAAAAGGCCCAGCCGGTCCCCAAGGACACCCAGGACCGGCCGGTACCCAAGGCTACCCAGGACCACCTGGGAGGCAGGGTCTCCAGGGTATTAAAGGTAACGCATGAATACTGATCTATCTCACATCCAACCGCAGAGGAGGCACCCGAAAAGCTGCGTTTCCTGCTCCATATCCAACAGCGTGTGCTCAGGCTCTTCTCATCTGCAGGGGATTTTGGACCAACGGGACCGAAGGGGTCACGAGGAGAGGGAGTCCCAGGCCAGCCCGGTCTTCCCGGGCCGTTAGGTAAGCTGTCCCTTTTACTCAGAGACCGTTTTGAATGTCTGGTGATGTGTCAGGGTTGTCGGAGGCTGGAGGCTGACAGGTGCTTGAATAAAACATTGAAGACATAATAAAAAATAGATCTAAATGGCATGTGATTTGCAGAAGGTATGGTAAGGAAGGTGGTGAATCAGATTTATAAAATATAAAAGATTTATACCTTATCAGAGTGACTACCTAGGCAGTCTTGTCTCGGTAAGATAAAACATGCGCTCACACTGTATATTTTAACAGACTCCCAATTAAATAAAAGAAGTAAAAAAAAAAAACCTTTACTACAATAAAAATGAAAAACACTAAAAACATCTCCTAATTACACCTGACTAAGCAGAAATGTGGACCTATATTCCGGCAGAATAGAAGATTTTGGTTTTGAATTGCCCTTCATTTGCTCTCTGTGCGTTGTGCCAATGGCGGTAGGCCCCCGGGGGTCTCCTGGCAGCGATGCTGAGGGCCTCCCTGGGCCCCCTGGCATCCCGGGCCAGTCGGGACTGCGCGGCGCCCCTGGAGAACGCGGCCCGTCCGGGCCAGCAGGGGTTTGCGACCTGTCCTCATGCTACCAGGCCTACCACCTCAGAGAGGAGCGCTTCAGCAAGGGTCCCAACTCTTAGTGATCCTGGGAAGCTGAGGAGGGCCGAGCAGAAAGAAGCAGAACCACAAAACAACTGCAACCGAGTCTGTGGTGCTGTCGAAACTTTGGGCTGCAGTGATTTAAATGGGTCTTTACGGCAGAGCTTATCGCCGAGTGACGGGCCCGTGCCATCCCGTCAGCATTGCTATCGGTGGTTTTCATGAGCCCGAGATGAATACATACAAACATAGGCATTGACTTGTTCAAAATACCTCTAAACTGGATGCAGGGCGTTGGAGAATCAGATCCGTGCCTCTTATATTTCACATTGCTTACACTTCAAAGGGCTACGGAGCTAAAGCAAGTCGGCTAACACGCTAAGCAAGCCTGTATTTATATATGCTGCAACCTATATTTTGTATGCAAATATGACTGTTATGTTCACATTTTTATTTTTAAATCTAATTGAGGTCGAGCCAATGTGTTTGGGAACAACAGATGTTTATCCCATTATTTAAGCATTTCTACGTATGTTTTCTTGTTATTATTTATGAATGTAATGCAGTGGATGAGAGTAAGAGCGGAGCAGAGATACACCCCAGGTAGGACGAGAAATTCAGTCAAAGTAATTTTGTCATTTTGACAGATGGCTATCGCTTTTGACTTAATCAGAATACTAGTGCGTGTTTTTAAATTCTGCACAGCCTGGTGGGAGTTTGCCTGTTTCCTGCAATTCTGGTTTCGGTTCCTAGACCCACCCCACCCCACCTCACCACCCCATTTACATCTGATGTCCTATTGGTGGGATTCTAAAGGTTTATTTTTTTCATGTGTAATGAAACTTGAAAGAAACTGAACAACTGTATGACACTACTCATTCATCTTGAGGTCTTGAGGATTTTGCAACTATATGAATTGTAATTAAGTGTAGGGTTGTTGTGAGATACAGAACACACCTTCATCCCGATTTGTACCCTCATGTACAGTCATTTGTCGTTGTTCCGTACAATGTACATTTCCGTCTCTCTCATTTATTTATGATGAATCTGATCTGAAGTGTCTGAATCCCAGAACATCCATGCTCGATACACATTCTGGAACATTTTTTGGTTCTGATTAATTGTTCCTGCGGTACCTGATCATTTTGATACATTTTGAACTGTATTTTTTTTTTAAGATATTCGCCATTAAAATGTTTTGAATATGTCTTCCTGTTCATCTCAACATTTCCTGCTCAACCATACAACACTGTAGCCAATTCTTAGAAACTGCAGTTAACGGGAAGAACTGGGACCTGAATCACCGACCAACATCCTGTCAATATTATATGTAAATTACACCGTCACTAGACTCTGTATCTAAACTATATATATTATAACCCAGTAAGAACGAGCTATGCAGGACATTTAACATTCAGTCTGGGCTTCAGACAAAATCTTTCCATTTCAGGCACTGCAAAACTGACAGTTATTGCGTTTATGGCAGCAGAAAGCAAGATTGTGAAGGTACACCTGCAGATTTCTTTAAACGATTTAAACGATAATCTGCATATATTCCACTAATTTAAAATATTCCAGAATTCCAATGAGAAATAATTAAATGATTGACATACTTTCAAATTGTGTTTTTCACAAATTCAAATAGTGATCACGGTCCCAACAGGAAACCAATCTTGGGGGGTATAACTGCATATGAAAAAAGTAATTGTATGAATTTTAGCGCAGTATACTATTACTAAGTCACCATTACCATAGACATCACCTGTAATTTAATATCAAACAAACCATGTAGTCCAGTAAGTGATTTAAAAATCAATGTTTCTAATATGGGTTTAAGTAGTGTCAAACTCTAAATTAAACAGTTTGCTAGTGATTTCCTATTAAATTGTTACTGCTCAGACTCAGAGAGTGTCAGAGTGAAACCTCCAAATTTAACTCCACCCAACGCCAAAATACCACTGAAATAATTAATTGGGCAACACCTACCATGAGTCACGACCGACCGTACAATATATTTACATCCTGCAGAAGGACAGAGCAGAATCTCCACATTCAAGTAAAGAATCGATGGTAAGTCAGTTCAGCTCGTATGTTAATTGAATATTGGATGAACTCAAAGCCGTTGTCTTAGACCCCAGGCTGAATCACAGAGGATGGATGATCTGCTGTCCTTTTTCAACGGCACGACTTACGACGAGGATGGGTACAACATTAAAACTGAATACGTAACCTTATGCGACAAGAAAGACGTCAACCGCTTCGGGGCGCAACTCATCCCCACCTTTTACTACACCATCTTCCTGATCAGCCTGCTGGGGAACGGTCTGGTCCTCTACATCATCCGCGCGTACGAGAGGCTCAACACCGTCACCAACATCTTCCTCCTCAACCTGGTCCTCTCCGACCTGATCTTCTCCTTGAGCCTCCCTTTCTGGGCCGCCTATCACTCCTCCGAGTGGATCTTTGGCGCAGCCCTCTGCAAGCTGGTGGGTGGCGTGTACTGCCTGGGGTTCTGCAGCTCCATCCTTTTCCTGACCCTCCTGACCTTTGACCGGTACCTGGCTGTGGTCCACGCCATCGCCGCCGCCCGGAGCAGGAGGACGGCCTACGCCTTCGCCTCCTCGGCAGTTGTGTGGGGAATCAGCATCCTCGCCACGGTGAAGGAGTTCGTCCTGTACAACGTGCAGGAGAGCGAGGAGTACGGGACGCTGTGCGAGGAGACCGGGTTCTCCAAAGCTCTCCTGATGAAGTGGAAGCTGGTGGGCACCTACCAGCAGTTGGTGTTCTTCTTCCTGCTCCCGTTGGCCGTGGTTCTCTATTGCTACGCCAGGATCACCGCCAGGATCTTTCAAACGCGAATGAAGGACAAGTGTCGGGCCGTGAAGCTGATATTCGTCATCGTGGTGACCTTCTTCGTTTGCTGGACACCGTACAACGTGGTCATCCTCCTGCGCGCTCTCCAGCTCCCAGACGACAGTGACTGTGGCACTGGGCTCGACTATGCCTCCTACGTCACCCGCAACATCGCCTACCTCTACTGCTGCATCAGCCCCCTCTTCTACACCTTCCTGGGTAAAAAGTTTCAGAACCATTTGACTAAACTGCTGGCCAAACACATTCCTTGTTTAAAGAATCACATTGTGACAAGCCAGAGTAGCAAAACAACGTCGTTTAGGAGCCCGACAACCAATTATGAATACTAGTAAATTACAGTCCAAATCCAAGAGACTACAGATTGTAATGTTGTGGATAAGATTACTGCTGGACAATATGCTGCGCTTAAAATGTAAAACACACACATGTAAATATGCAACAAAAACAAAGAGAAGAGTTTAAAATGTAAAACACACACATGTAAATATGCAACAAAAACAAAGAGAAGAGTTTAAAATGTAAAACACACACATGTAAATATACAACAAAAACAATGAGAAGAGTTTAAAATGTAAAACACACACACATAAATATACAACAAAAACAAAGAGAAGAGTTTAAAATGTAAAACACACACACATGTAAATATACAACCAAAACAATGAGAAGAGTTTAAAATGTAAAACACACACACATGTAAATATACAACAAAAACAATGAGAAGAGTTTAAAATGTAAAACACACACATGTAAATATGCAACAAAAACAATGTTTTTTTTAAATAAATGTATTTCTTTAACAAGTTCTGGTTACTTTAACAAAGTATATGTTTCCTGAATATGAAAAAATGTCTGATGGTGTGAAAACTGTCTCCTGCAGTCTCTGTAACCCACTTCCTTCAGAAAGTCAAGTGCCATCTGTGCTCCAGTTCTTTACACAGCATACCAGCCTTTGTCACAAACAATCAAAAAATAAATACTCTGATGGCTGAAACAAATGCACCAACGTTTATTTCGACTTGTATCGGCGCGGACGTCCGTGCAAAGTGTTGCTCTGCGTGTTCTAACCTGCTAACTTTAGGAACACTTGAAAATTGGTAAATAAATAAATAAATAAATAAATTGGTACTAGTCTGTGACATCTCCTCAGAAGGCTTTCAGAATGAAGGAAAACGTGAAAATGATAATGAAAACACCAGTGTGGGAGGCTGTGTCTGTACAGGTGAGGTGTGAAATACTGTGGGTCAATTGTGGGTGAGGCAACTTCAAAGGCCCTTCTATGACCGGAACTGAAATGTGCATTTTAGTTCTCTAGAGACCGTTAGTCTGAGAGTTAGAGTTGAGTTTCACAGGCTGAGGTGCTATTCTCAAAACATCTTCGATTTTAATTTTTTTAACGGCAAATGTGATATTTTATATATATATATATATACAGGCTAAATGCGATATTTTTTCACAGATTTAATTTAAAAAAAATGTTCCTAGTTGTCAATGTAGTAACCCAGTAAAACGCAGGGCACATTAAATCAAATTAAATCAGGACGTGAGGTTTAGGCATGCTCTATGAGTGAGTGATATTGGCAAAAGAAAACTCTGATCCAATAAACGAACAGATACAGTGCATCTCCACTGAGTGGGGAATCAGGCAGAATTCAGTGGGAGCGTTGGCCATCCAATCCGCACCCATTCCAGACAGCCTTCGGTGATGTTGCCCATGCTCTTTGCTCTGTTAATCCAGGCGCTGGTTCAGAATGAACACCAGCACAGTCAGCACAGCTTGGGACCAGAGCAGAAGTGAGACTGAGTGGGTTAACGTGTCGTTAGCAGTTAGCGGCGAGTGACTATGAGTCAAATACTGATGCATGGAACATGTGGACAGAAGCTCAGATCTTTGGGAAAAAACCTTTCCCATCATCTGCACTTCCCCTTTTGGGCTTTTCACCATTTAGGTTGTGTAGAGAGTCACGCAGATACACGCACGCTCGCACATGCACGCACGCTCACACACGCACGCATGCACTCACTCACACACACACACACACACACACACACACACACACACGCATTTACTCTCTCACACACACAGATACACACACGAATGAACACAGTCACTCACACAGACACACACACACACACACACCCACGCATTTACTCACTCACACACACAGATTCACGCACGAATGAACACAGTCACTCACACACACACACACACACACACACACACACACACAGTCACACCGCCCAGATGTGTGATCAGATGTTTCAAAATGACTGTTGCTAGTCGGAAGGACGGATATTTTATTTTCCCTTTTGTAAAAGACCAGTAAAAGCTGTTTTGCGTTGCTCAGGCAATCTGGTGCTAAAATAGCTAATGCGCCTGCCTGGTTGGTAATTAACCTAAAGGCCACACATTTAAACAGGTGTATTTATTTTTTAACAGCTAAAGAATCAATAGCTTACCAGTGCACTACAGCCAGCTACTTTAATTATTCTTAAAAAGGAGAGAAAAACCATCAGTCTTGCATTAACTGAGTAATGGTCTCTCATTGTGATGTGTAATGTCTGTAAAGGGTACTTCGAAAATAAATGTTTTTGTCCATAGTAAGGCTGGGCATCGCTGGTGAGAGCTGGTGAGAGCTGGTGAGAACTGGGCATCGCTGGTGAGAGCTGGGCATCGCTGGTGAGAGCTGGTGAGAGCTGGTGAGAGCTGGTGAGAGCTGGGCATCGCTGGTGAAAGCTGGTGAGAGCTGGTGAGAGCTGGTGAGAGCTGGGCATCGCTGGTGAAAGCTGGTGAGAGCTGGGCATCACTGGTGAGAGCTGGTGAGAGCTGGTGAGAGCTGGTGAGAGCTGGGCATCGCTGGTGAGAGCTGGTGAGAACTGGGCATCGCTGGTGAGAGCTGGGCATCGCTGGTGAGAGCTGGGCATCGCTGGTGAGAGCTGGTGAGAGCTGGTGAGAGCTGGTGAGAGCTGGGCATCGCTGGTGAGAGCTGGTGAGAGCTGGTGAGCGTGTTAAATACGCATGTTAAATATGTGCACATGTTCTATATGTGCACAGTTAGGCTGTTAAGAATGTTTCTGCCTTACGTGTTTTCCTAGGGAGCAGCGATTCAATAAAAAACTAAAGAAGGTGGCAGACTGCTGTCCGGGATGGGTGAATTCTCACAACTCACTCCAAAGCCTGGCTTACCTCCTGTCCTGGTCCTATGACCTCTCCTGCCTCAGGAGTCTTGTTGTTACAGATGCACAACAGCCTGGAAACACCTGCTCTCCCTCTCAGACCTGATCTCATCCAGCATGCCCCTTCAGGCATCCATACCTCCAGAGGAACTGGAACAGCCTTCAGAACAGTACCCAGTACTGGCTCAGCTTTGGGTTTTGATTAGAGAAGGCTGGCCCTCCCCAGTCCCTGAAGACCTGTCCCCATTTCACTGCATGGAAGAAGAGTTCTCCTGCTGGTGGTGCAGAGTGGGCCTAGATCATGGCCAACCAAGGTCATCTGGAGTCCCTCTGGCTTCATCAGAAGTCCCTCAGAAGGGTCACCACTGGCCTGGAATTGGCAGCTACGTGGAAGCCCTTGTTAATGACTGTGCTGCTTGCTGGGTGTGTGGCCAGACCAGAGCTCCACTCCTACTCCCAGGACAGCTTGTTGACTGGCCGAAGAGCTCCCGGGATCTGATATCTGATATGTGAGGAGCAACGTTTGAATGTCGCCGGATATTTGGACGCCCTCTCTCGGGGTGTCAAGAGGTCCCGGATAAACACTCGCTTGTCAGACAAGCAGGTTGGTAATTCTGCATTAATTCTGCATGTCTGGGTAGGTCACCCATCAGACCGGGGAAATAGGGATTAGACCTGCGTAACTAACATAATGACCAAAATCCTCTCTATTAAAATTCAATGCTACGGTGGCATGCTAATTCATAGCATCTAATGGGTTTTTTTTTCTTTTGGAAAAATTATTAGTATCCTATAAATGTAATTTTTTATCAATTTCATATAATGACATCAGTATTGGTCATACACCTGCTACTGCTTTTTAAATTTTAACTGCTTCTGAAAACACACAATCTGTACTTTCTCAGTAGTGTTTGGGTTTCGTTTTCCACAGCCGACCAATCCTGCTGTTGTGTTTTTAAAGGGGATGGAAAATTAATCGCTGGTATCATAAAAATGTACCCCCATAAATGTAATTACGACTTACGTCACTTCTGTATTGCAAGATATCTACTAAAATAAGGACTTAATTGGCCACTATCCTTGACTGGTAATGGTTATACAGGGCAGTCTGTAAATCTATAAAGGACAAATGGTACTACTGGTACTATTTCATCGCAGTTCGCCCCAGATGCAACACCTCAATCAATGTTAGGAGATTAGGGCACCAAGCATAGTCATAAAACAATAATTATTTTGAAGACAAGCCAGTTTGAGAATGAAAAAACGCTGTAGTTTTGTTGTTTTTACTGCATTTACAAAAAGAAACAAATATTTTATACCTTTTTCAGCCTCTGGTTTTATTTCTAGTTGCATCAAAGTGAGAATAGACACTTTCTATAGGATTCAGCATATATAAATAAAGAGACACTTTCTATAGGATTCAGCGTATATAAATAAAGAGACTTTCTATGGGATTCAACATATATAAATAAAGAGACTTTCTATGGGATTCAACATACATAAATAAAGAGACACTTTTTCTATAGGATTCAGCATATGTAAATAAAGAGAAATTTAAACGTTTTGTTGGTGGTTAAATAAAATAAAGTAAGTATAGCCAATATTGTTTTATCTTACGTCTTAAATGCGCTGACGCTTGTGTCAGCATCCTGCGGAGATCGCTGTGCACAACAATGAATTACATCTCCTGCCTCCCCATGTTTGAAACATTTAACATTACACAGTCAAAAGAACCCGTAGGCCTTTAAAAGCCAATTAACCCCCCCACCCCCAACCTCATCAACACGCGCCACAAATTCTCAATGAAATCCTCTAGCTGTGGGCAGTCTGCTCTCAGAGAGAGGCTGCAACAGAATGTGAAACAGAAAACCTTCTCCACCACCGTGTCTCAACTCCCCGCCATTTCAGTCCAGCAAAGAAAAACTTTTTGCTCAAACGAAGCATGATAAAGAACTCCACAGAAGGCGCTCAGAAGAGATGTGTGAATTTGTAAACTGATCCAGGCCCAGAAATCTCCCCGGTGAGCATACCAAGACCTATGCCTCACAGACTGGTAACCGGAAATAAATCCTCCGGAATAATGTGAGAGTCACAACACCGCCCACTGTCAGGAAGTGTGTCCACTGTCAGGAAGTGTGCCCACTGTCAGGAAGTGTTCCCACTGTCAGGAAGTGTTCCCACTGTCAGGAAGTGTGTCCACTGTCAGGAAGTGTTCCCACTGTCAGGAAGTGTGTCCACTGTCAGGAAGTGTGCCCACTGTCAGGAAGTGTTCCCACTGTCAGGAAGTGTTCCCACTGTCAGGAAGTGTGCCACGCTGTTGTCCGGGATCAGTGGGCGGTGTTGTTGTTGTAAGAGTGATGTACTCCTAAGGCTAAGGAAGACTTACCTTATCTCTAAGATCTGCCAAGCTAATTTGGCCCAGGGCAATGAAAGGTCGTAACCAGAGCAGACAGGAAATCAAGGTCTCGCATCTGGCGTCTCACGTCTCACGTCCCACGTCTCATGGCTCACGTCTCACGTCTCACGGCTCACGTCTCACGTCTCACGTCTCACGTCTCACGGCTCACGTCTCACGTCTCACGTCTCACGGCTCACGTCTCACGTCTAACGTCTCATGTTTGACCGAAAGACCGGAGGAGATGGTAGTCATGAGGAAAAAAAACCCGGCCGCCCGTAAAGAAGAGAATGAAATGTGACACCATGAAGATCCCCTTCAGTAGAACAGACAGCATTAACCGTTGGTCATGAAACACCTTCGATTTGGCACCGAGAGCAACTGTATCGGTGTAAATGCACAGGTTCAACAATATTGGGAATTAAAATAGAACATTTGATAGAATATTGAAATGCATTAGAATGTAAACGGTATTCTGTTGCAACACTGTGGCTGCCCTGTCAACGAGACCAGTTTGTCAGTACCTCTGTGCTGGAATGGTAAGCCATGCTATTTACACAAATGTAAAACGTGGTTGAATTGTCTGGAAGCTGTTTTTCAGTCTTAGCCATAGGGCTTTGATAATGATAATTATTAATTTCCTTAATTAATATATTTATTTGAAGTATTTTTGTCTTTAGGTTCAGGGATAATTAAGTTTGTTATTGAGATCTTGTGTTCACAATCTGCTAATCTATTCTGGAACATGAAGCAAATACTAGACTCGTAATCATGAGACTATATATAATATATATTAGTTTGTTTTTCCTGCTGAGTTTCTCTACTGTTTAACGGAGCTGGGCTTACGTCCGGCTTGTTCGAAACATGAAAGAGAAGTTCTTACATGCTGCCCGCTGTGACTGGTCCGCTTTCACTCTAAATTGGGTCCGTTGCAGCAGGCAGGCAGTGAAGAGGTAGAATCCACCTTTTCCTATAATTCCCAGCACAATTTTTTTTTTTTGTGACTTTAAAAGCATACAGAGTTTTGTAGTTTCTGTCCCTTGAAAGGAAGCCAGGCTGGCTCTAAGATGCAGTTTGATATTTTGTATTACATTTTTAGATAATGATAACTGTACTCTGAAACCCTAATAAACGATACAGAAGACAATTGAATGAGTAAAACTAATTAGGCTTATATGAATTTTAACTGTTACAGATGGATAACGTATTTAGCAAACTGAGATTAAAACTTCCAAACGGATTCTCGTTTCCTTTCCTTTCCTTTCCTTTCCTTTTCATTTGGGAATTACTTTATGATTTTGTTCCTAATCCTTTTTTAAATACTTCCTGGACCATTTCCTTTTGACGGTAGTCTTCACCACAGTGAGACATGGACCCAATGAGGACCCAACGAGGAAGTGTGCAGGGTCCAATCCTGGCCAGCACGTTCCACCAATATTCATTTTAATTTGCCTGTTCGGCAGCATTAAACGTTATAATTACAAAGTTACGATAAACAGAAAGATCTTCTTTTGTGGTTGCTCTCTAGAATATCGGAAGAAACTCAGATATAGCCGTATAGTGGCACTTTTAGGGATGCGCTGCGGACTGTGTCTTTCTGTGAGTGGCTTGAGTTCCATTCATTAAGGGGTTCCTAAACTCAGGCCCTGTATCTTTTCCCATTAAACAGATCATTTCAGTGCCATTCTCCAGTTCCCAGTCCTGAGGCAGCAACAGCAATTCCTATTCGTTAACCTCGATGGACCCCAATCCTCTAATGTTCCAAACGCCTGAATGTCCTTGTGCCCTTTCAGTTCGACAGAATCTGCGGCAGACTCCGTTCTAAATTCTGTTGCCAGTAGCTCATCTCAGGAAGCCAGCAAAAATGAAGTGTTTGAAATGGGAAACGGTTCTCAATCGGAAAACTGCGATGGCAGACATGAAAAAAGGTAGTCCCTCAGCTGACAAAGACTGGCTTGTAATGCGTGGTAATTATGCACAGCAGTCAAGCCATCAGTGTAGTTTTGCTTTTCATGTGGTTTCCCCCAAGGTGACCCTGTGTGTTGTTAGTGTCCTTGGAGCCACAAAGATTTAAATGTAATGCAAGGAAGATGACACAGAGCCAAGACCTATCTTACACTTAAACGTTGGGGAAAAACGGATTTTTTTTGTTGGGTCTTGAAACAGAGCATATAAATAGTAACCTTTCTCATTTTCTGAGCACCACAATGTTCTTTCTGAGAGCTGTCGATTTGAAAAGCGAATATTCCTTTTGTATGGTTTAAAATATGCATTTGGAAAGTTGTGAAGAAAAAGGAAAAAGTCTAATAACCCACAGCTGAAATGTTACTGTGGGTTTTCAGCCTTCTGATTCTGCATTTAGAGAAAGGATTTGGCCATGGTGTGTGTTCTTAGGTAAACGTTATGACAGTTTGGCCATGGCGTGTGTTCTAAGGTAAACGTTATGACAGTTTGGCCAT
>JAOYSI010035124.1:6380-29832 GCA_025775065.1 Hiodon alosoides
CCAGGGTTTTCAGTGTTCTTTAACGTGTAAACAAACAGTACCGCTCTCGTTTCTGTCTCTCTGCGGTGTTCACAGGGCAACCAAGACCCGTGGCCAAGTCTGAACATCCTGGTTTTTTTTATTACCCTGGGTTAGCAATATTAGCCTGAGTTAGCGGATATTAGCCTGGGTTAGCAATATTAGCCTGAGTTAGCGGATATTAGCCTGGGTTTGTGGATTTTACCCCGGGTTACAGAATACTACCCTGGGTTAGCGAATATTAGCCTGGGTTAGCGAATATTAGCCTGGGTTAGCGAATATTAGCCTGAGTTAGCGGATATTAGCCTGGGTTAGCGGATATTAGCCTGGGTTAGCGAATATTAGCCTGGGTTAGCGGATTTTACCCCGGGTTACAGAATACTACCCTGGGTTAGCAAATATTAGCCTGAGTTAGCGGATATTAGCCTGAGTTAGCGGATATTAGCCTGAGTTAGCGGATATTAGCCTGGGTTACCGAATACTAACCTGGGTTAGTGAATATTACCCAGGGTGAAAAACAGCAAAACAGTGTATTGTTTCTGTTTCCATATAGCCTGCTTTAAGGCGAGATGCTAAGTGTTAGACTGAGCTTAGCGACACATCAACCCCCCTGACTCACCCCAGCAACATTGCTGCCTTTGTTAATTAACAGAAACATGGGTGGGAGGCTGATCTGTGCAAACTTACCGTCTCAGTTATTCTCCACAGGGGTCACAATGTCAGAGGCAAAAAAAAAGCTGTAAAAGTTTGTGAAAAATGACAAGTCAAGTGAGCACGGCCTCCACCCCCGCTGACCGGCACCTGGTAATGACCCCAGACACCAGACACACATAGCAGCTACCGTCTAAGGTCAATGGAACCAGGAATCATGTCACTGTGAGGACTGTGTTGTGGTTGCTTCAGAATTCTGCATGATGTTCTCTGCACCTACACACCATTAACACACGTGGGCCTCACGCACTCTCTCTCTCTCACGCGTACAAATTCACTCTTCACCTGTGGCCGTTTTCATTAATTGACACCTACTCAAATGTGTAACGCCAGGACCAGGAAGAAACACGCCAGTAGCTATCGTGGCACGTAACCCAGGTCCGCAGACCGGAGACTGCTAACCTGCTTCCACGCTTGGGCAGTTAACCCTTGCTTCATCCGTACCTCTTGCCCCCACCTGCTGTATCAGCTGAGGGTGGTGGGAGAAAGACCCAAAGTGGGCAAACAGACTGTGTGGAGATTAAACTGTCGGGGTTCGAATGCTGGACCAGCTTGCTCTGCAGGGACGACCGCGTTTTGAAGCGTTCTCCCCGAAGGCTGGAAGACCTCGCCACATATTTAAACGTACTGGGTGTTCAGCAGCAAGGGGATAAACTGGTGGTGTTTACCTGGTAACGAAGGAGGCAGAAGGAATATGGAGTTGGGAAAACCTTTCTGTGCCTTCGTTCAGTTTCTATTTTTTTAACCAAATTCAGAGTTCAGGCCTTCAGGGCAAAGACAATTGTTTTTACAACACACCCAACTGTGAAAAAGCAAGGTCTTTTGTAACAATGACATCTGAAGACCTCAGCGCACTACTCACGGACGAAAAAAACAGATTAGCAAACAAGGCCCGATGTGAATCACTGGATCTGGACACACAGGTCTCCACATGCAAGAGAACCTCTGTCGTTCTGGCTTCAGTCATTGTCTAATAGGATTATGAGAATGTGTAGTCAACACAGAGATCTTCGAATAGCCAGTTCACCTGCGATCAGGTGTCATAAGCAGTATAAACAGATTACCAGAGTGAAACTGAAGCCTGTATCAGGAACAATGCTGACATAAACACAGACAGAGAAATAATGGACTTGATGTGAGGGGTTTCTTTGGGACTTAGCGTAGAATAAGGGAACAGAGCAAGAATGAATGAATTAATTCATGTTCCGCTCTGTATCTGGCAAAAACAGCTTAAGCTGTATAATTTCACTAATTTTATTAAATAAAACTGGTCGTTTTTCCGATTGCGATGGGCGGCTTACAACTTTTTAATCCGTTGTTGTTGTCGAATGTAAACAAACACCTAAAAAAGATCTGACTCACAACTCGATTATGTGAAACTTAACCAGCCACACATAACATAACAGTTGCACATAACATGTACAAAAAATACTATTATGATGAGTCATAAGGATTTCCTGCGAAATAGTAAACAAGTAAAGTAAAAAAAAAAACATGAAATATCCACATCTCTGCATGATTTCCAAACCCAAGTGCTTTTAAATATTTATTTACATTTTTAAATACATGCTTCTTTCTTCCAACGTATTCCTGACATTTATCTTGTTTTACAAAATCCAGTACTCTGTTTGTTTGGGCAAGACTTTATCACATCACTGCGTTGTGTAGACTGGCGGAATATGGCAGCGATGAGCTCTCTGCGGCGGAGATGGCCCAGCTAACACAAAGAATTCCTGTCGCCTGGCAGCAGTATCTAAGCAACATTACGAGAACCTTGCGTGTCAGCTGAGCAGTGTCTTGAGGACACCCTAGTTCAGTGCCCGGTTTCAAGGGAAAGACTGATTCTGCCGGTGCCGTTTCTTGCGAGCTCCAAGCTTGTTTCTGGTTCGTTAACTAAAGCCAAAGATCGGCTTACGAGGGGGAAGAAAATAGTTCTGATGGAAAGTAGACGTTGCAGTATGGTACAGGTGCACTCCTGCCCTGACTACAGAGAAGCAATTCACCCAGGACCACCAAGACATTGTCATTCAGTAGCAATAAAATGACCCTGCTCAGTCAACACACGGCAAGATTACAGTTAACCTGGGTTATCCGTCCGTGTGTATCACACATGTACCATTGATTAACGTGTCACATTGTCTTCACACTTAACTCGGTGATGTTGTCACATTGTGACACAACGTGTCACATTGTCACAATGTTGCAATGTCGCGTAAAAAGGCAACTAAAGCAATGAGGGATTAATCCCGAGTCAAAGTGTCTCTGCGTTAATCCAGAAAACAGAGTCAAAGTGGTCTCGCACAAGGCCGGATGGCAAAATACGCAGGAAGCTCACTCCGTGTAAAATCCACTCACAGGTGCTTCTCTACCGACAGGGGGGGATTTGGCTGTCGCTGGGACTGGGCTGTGCGTGTGTGGACTGAATGTGGTGCTTGCAAAACTCTGAGGTGCACAAAAAGGCAATAGTCACCACAGAGTGGGAGTCACGGAGAACAGGCAACGAGGATTAAACACGTCCAAATAATGCAGTTCCCTCTTAGTTTTGGAATCCATGTTGATGAAGGTCATTAAACAGCTCATAAAGAGACCGCCTTGGTTCCTGTTTTAGATTCCTTAGAAAATAAGTGTAACGTGTGACATCACAACCCAGAAATCAAGAGGACAGCAATAAAAAAGACTGAGAGGAGAGGGTGGCCAGATACAGGAGGAGAGGGTGGGCACGCAGATACAGGAGGAGAGGGTGGGCACGCAGATGCAGGAGGAGAGGGTGGGCAGATGCAGGAGGAGAGGGTGGGCACGCAGATGCAGGAGAAGAGGGTGGGCACGCAGATGCAGGAGGAGAGGGTGGGCACGCAGATGCAGGAGGAGAGGGTGGGCACGCAGATACAGGAGAAGAGGGTGGGCACGCAGATGCTGGCCCCAGCTACGGGAACTCGACCAAAATTCAGGGCAGAGAGGAATATTTCAGATTGAAGTCAGAACGGCCTGCAGGCTATAGGTGTGGCGAAGAGAGATGTGGCCAAAAGAGGTGTAGCGAAGAGATCCGTCTAAAGAGAGCCCTCTCTGTGACTCCTAGCTTTCTGACCCCATTGGCTGTGGTCTCCCATCCCTGTGGAGTGGACGTCAGCTGTTAGCCCCCTGTAAAGTCTGTCGGTACCAAACATCTGGGAGTACAGTGCAGCCCACACCCTGCCTTCCATTCCTATGGACTGCCGGTGACCTTTTGGGTAATCCTCACCTTACAAAAGCCAGGTTTGCCTCCATTCAAATGATCTGCGTGCTCCGAGTGTCTGCTTCACAAAGCTTATTCAAGGCGATCTGTTTATATGGCTTGGGTGTCATCTCAGCATTGTTCCTGTAGAACTTCCCCATTCTTTCCAATTCTCAAACAGCCCTCAGCAAGTTTAGTAGAGAAAAGCCAGGTTTGTGAGGTGGAACAAGGATGCCGTTTCTGAACAGGGGGAGAGGAGTGATCCACCAGCAGCACGTCGCCGATTTCCTTTCCCCCTCGGAAGCGTCTTTAGCCGTCCAGACCTCCGAAGGCTTTGTCGGCAGAGACTAAGCAAAGGGTTATTTCTCCATGTGGCGACTGTTAACATTTCAAGTGTGAGAATGGACTTTATTAAGACCAGGAATGGGCTTTCAGACTTACCTGGCACCCAGGTATCCCGTCTGTCCACAGGGGAAAATTACAGGCCTTGTATTTGATAACAGAACACACACATACAGACACACACACACACACACACACACACACACACACACACCTTATATATTTATTTTATATATAATGAGTATATCAAAGCACTGATTAAATATACATACATGTACATGGGCGGCACCAAAGCACCATAAACTGTAACAATTTAGGGGGGAGCAATTCAATGGTGAATAAATGTTGTTACTTTGTTACAAGTCAAAATTGTGATATAACTGTGAGTTCAAAGGAGAAGGACTTAGACAAGGTGGGTCTAATCCAGGCACTGTTTGGCTGCTAAGTGGTATAGGAACCTTACAGTTTACCCCCTTTCTAAATCTTTTATAGAGTGGTAGTTTGATGATGTCTGCGTGTGCGTGTGAAAAGATGAGGGATACGCCTAAACAGCAGATTAAAAACCATCTTTTCTTCAGTATTGTTTTTGTTTTGTTTTTCTTCCTTTTCTTAATAGTTTATTTATTTATTTATTTTAATGTCAATGCGTCGAACTTTATTTAAAATGATTAGATGCTTATAGCCTTACTCGGGGAAACCTTGCGATATATCCGTGCTAAATCAGCCATCAAAACGATACATGCTGTCAATGGTTACGTCTTGTTGACTTAATTTACGAGCGACAAAATTCCCTAATATGTATCAGAAATAAGGTAGACAAATGCAATGTAATTTAAATAGTATTTCAACATTTATAATAATTAAATCATCAGCGTGATCTGGTTATTGTAACGAGAGTACCGCCGTCAGTTTCAGTAAACTCTAATTAATATTAAAACACGCGTGACAGGATAACCAAAAAAACCCTCGCCAATACTACCGCGTCGGTATTTGGTAAACGTACGCCACCTGGTTGTCTTACGCGAAAGTAAGCTCGAGCTGCGCTTACCTCTTGTCACAGGTCGAACAGGTGTGTGTATACAGGGGGGGAGCCACAGGGTAAACCGAAAAGAAAACGTTTTATTAAATGGCTCCTGCAATAGTGACAAAGGTACCAGATCGAAATATTTTTAAACGACAACTGCTTTTGGGATATCTGAATTTTGATGCTTTGCTGTCACACACGAAGTCACGTAATACTTTAATCGTTTGAATGGGTTTATGATTAATCCGAGTTAAAGACAGCCAAGTCCCGCCTCCACGGGGCAGGTCTTCTGATGTGATAATATTATAACAGACCTCCTCGAAGTCTCAGGAGACAGTTCAAGATTTCGCTGCTAGCAGATATGACCTGGGTGCCTTTAATTACCTTAATGGGAATACTCTGAAACCTAAGAGTTCTCCGCTCTCATCGTTGACAAAGTTGTCCGTCCTTTTCGCTTTCGGCTGAACTAAGGCAACGCGGCAACAGCTTCTTCTTTTTTTTTTTCAACTGACAGCGACACTGCGTGAAAAAAACAACAACTGGTAAAGCACTGAGAGAATAAAATAGTGAAACATGAAACTTGAAGTCTTCTCAGCAAGCCACTTCGTGGAGAAACCACTAGAAGTGTGCAGCGACGCAGAGGGCAGCGTTCCCTCGCCCCTCTCTGGAGAGGAAGAGTTGGGTTCGGACGGGGATTGTGTTGCTAACAGCCCTGCACCTGTCATGCCGATCGCTGACGGCAAAGCTAAACCATACACGCGGAGACCCAAACCACCTTACTCTTACATTGCCCTGATTGCTATGGCAATCCGCGATTCTGCAACTGGACGTCTTACGCTGGCGGAAATCAACGACTACCTGATGAAGAGATTTCCCTTTTTCAGGGGCAGTTACACTGGCTGGAGAAATTCGGTCCGTCACAACCTATCGCTCAACGACTGCTTTTTGAAGGTTTTGCGGGACCCTTCCAGACCGTGGGGGAAGGACAACTATTGGATTCTGAACCCCCACAGCGAGTACACCTTCGCCGACGGGGTGTTCCGCCGCAGGAGGAAGCGCATAAACAAGAAAGCCGCCAAGGAAATGGAGCACACCGCCGGCGAGCCGGCGCCAACCCTGGCGGAGACCACGCCGGCTAAAGAAGAAAACGCCAACGCCAAGTTCTCCAGCTCTTTCGCCATTGACAGCATCCTCCGCAGACCCTTCAAGAGAAAGGACGGCGGGCTGCCGGAGACGGGCGGCGTCCCCTCCGGGCCTAGACCAATGTGGCCCAGCAGCGCACAAGCGATGCCTTACGCTATGGGCTACCCGCCCGCCGCGCTGACCCACCTCCAACCCTTATTCCAGGTTAATTCCAGCGCTGCTCATTTGCTGCATGCGTTCAGGTGCGGCTACTCAGACCCGGTCCTTGCCGTGGAACACCGGAGGGACATTCTTACCGCTTTTCAACTGACGGCAGAAGGCATGCCGAATTCTGAGACTTTCTCTCCCGTTCATATTCCTACCATGAGAGTAGGTAGTTACGACTCATTCAGAATAGACTCGTTGCTCTCCTAAGGCACAAGTCAGCAGACATACATATCGCAAGGAGCACTTTCTAAGCACTGTAAATTTTATAAAAGTAACAAAATACACTTCAGTGCATTCCCGAAATATGACGACCAGCCCTGTAGTGTTTTGTTCTTATAACTAACTTCACTTGTAAAACAAGTTTTATTTTGTAAAAACTAAACTAAAGGACCAAGCAATGGTGACTAAATTCTTTAAATTATTGAAAACATTCATATGTTTGTGTGTCAACTAGTTCGTGGGTCATTTCTGTTGCAAAAAGAAATAAAATAAAAACGACGGCATTCACGTGCCAAAAAAGTAATACTTTAATTATATTTATGTTTTTGTTGCTTTCCAAGCAATGTTGTGTACGACTGCCTGTAAAAACACCGTGGTTTTAGTTCCTGTTTAATATGGGCTGTGGCCATGCTCGAATCGAGCCCAAGCAGCACCGTACTGTGTGCTGAAATCATTCTGCTTAATCGATTTGCTGCAAATGTAAAGTAAGGAAGTATTGTATGTTGTTTTTTTTCTGTAATAATTATGCACGGGAATTTTTTAAATAAAAAAACAAACCTTCGAACTACTGAATAAACCCTTGTAGCTCTTTGACTTCTGAGTGACAGATAGCACCTTCTCCACTGTGACGAAACAATTAGATGTGCGTGAGAAACAAGAAAAGGTTTTCATGGACCAGATAACGAAGAGCTGAAAAGAATACCTTTTGGGGCATTATTTTAAATACTGCATTATTTCAGTTTAGGTACAACGCGAATATGTTGCTGTAACGTCAGTGGTATTTTACGTGTAGCTTGGATTATCGTGTAGTACGTAGCCGAGGTTATCAGTTAACAGCTTAGGTAAAGTAATATCATTTTATTTGAACAATTTGTAAGGATTTGACGTCGGTGTAATACGATATGTCGCGATGGGAGTTCAGTTTAAGCTCTTTACTCGTTTTGAACTACATGACTAAATGTGGAAACACCTCCAAACATTAAAGTAAATACTCAGTGATCTCCCTGGGAGGGAAGGCAGTACACGAAATTAATTACGGAAGTATTTAATATGAATCATAACAATACTAATACTAACAATAATAATGATGAAAATAATAATAATAATAATAATAATAATAATAATAATAATAAGATCAGATTTAGGGCAATTGTGTCCGTTCAGCTGACATCTGTTAAAACTGACAGATTTTTATGTTGGCCATTAAATGTAAAGAGTTTCCAATGACCATTGTAAAACTGCGAGGTCAGTTCTGTCCAGTCTATCTCGCCATCGATTAATTACGGACTAAAACTACACCTAGGCCAGGAGTGTAACGTTCACCCAGTACCAAGCTGAGGTCGCAGCAGGAGACGGGTTTATCCTCGGATTCTTCTGTTAGGCAGCGCCAGGTTAGCCTGCCCCCAGACCGGTGTCGCTTTAGTCAGTAATGACTACCTTATCTCGAGTCATACAATCGCGCACCGTAAATTATCTGCTACTCACAGCACTAATCCCTTCCTCAGATATTAATTTTAAATAGGCCTATTACACACTTTTCCCCTTAAGCAAATAAAGACCTGGTACCAGCATACAACAGCTGAGAAACTATGGTTGAGGTAATCAATTAATCTAAATTCGTTCTTCCATCATTTCCAAAATTCAAAGCTTATTTCTCGCATACGTTATTTCTCGGTTAACACGTTTGCATTACTGCTTCCAAAAAAAATAAATAACAATAGAATAAATAGATTTAAAAAAGCAATAAGAGAGCAACAAGATTTTAATAACAAATAAATTATTTCAAGTATTACGGGAAACTACAGCGTGATTTGTATATAAGATAAGTGAGGATATGGATATCTAAACATATGGATGTTTATTTCATATTTCGAAATTAATTTTTCAAGAAGAAGTGCTACACAGAGGCCCTTGAACACAATTGGTACCAAAATAAACGCCAAAATAAACGCCAATAAGAAAGGCCATTGATGGAAGACAAGGTCGTGATCACGTCATCGTCAAAATCTTACCTTTTGTGTCAGACACGTGGATTGGCCCCTGGCATTTTCTTCACAAGATAATTCAACGCTGTAGACATGGGCAATGTTTTCTTTTCGAAACAGTAACAAATGATTTAGCATTTAACAGTATACTTTAAAAAAAATGTTATTATACTCTGAATTATCTATTCAAAATACTGTAATTAAAGGCAATATAACTAATTCAACTGGAACTACTGGGCCTACTTAATTCAAACTTCTGTAACACTAAAAACTAAACAAACTGAGAAATACATGATTTATAAATTAAAAGGTAAAATATTGGTGCAAAACGATAGCCGAATGTGTCCGGATAAAGCAGGTAATGACGTAATGACAACTGACCAACCAGAATCGCTTACCGCGTGAGCAACGTTCTCGCTGAAACGCAGATCTCCCAGACGTTTCTGAAGTCTAACATCTGCGTCAAGAAAGTCGTGCATACTAAATAGCTAAATTTCCTTCATATTCAACCTTAGTGCAATTCCTACAGTTTGCGTTTTTTGTCACAACTTAGATAACATTTGTAAAGAAATGCACAGTGAATCAAACTGCTGTTTTAACATCATACCCATCACATGACTTATAATCGAACGTTATTCTGTCCACGTTTGGTTAATCAGTCATCACGCTCTGTGGAGGTCGGCACGTTTGCTTAAGTGTTGTCTTTTCACAAGGCTACGATCGAATCAAATTTAAAAACCACTCTAATGAGCTCTTTTGGTGGACTATATATCACATGGGGATACCCCTCTGAGTCTAGAGCCATCTAAGTAAATATTTTCTGTTTTTATGATGTGCGTGTAACGCGTGCACCCAGCGACGTTAAGCAAAGCCTACTAAAGGTCTAACTGTTGTGATTTGACGGCTAGCAGACTTAAGTGAAATCCACAAAATCCATCCGAGGTCTGCATTAAATATCTTCAAATGACCTAAAGGTGGACACATGAAAAAGCAGGTACACTGGTGTTGTTGATTTAGGTAATCCCAGAAACACATTAACCCCTTCGTATAAAGAAACAATAAATTAGAAGCCCGGTTATTATATACGTTTAATTGCAACATAATTTAAGTGATAATTGGAGACGATAACAGCAAATCACAAAGAAAGAGAAAAATGGCTTAGATGTTAACATGAAGTGCATATGATCGGACGTTTCTGTAATTTGAATAAATTGAATTAAAAGTGGACGCCATTCCCAATTATGCCATAAGTAATTCGAGTATTGGTGTACTTAAGTGTAGGAGTAAAACCGCCCGGGGGGAAATAGTATAGTCTGTTTATTAATTATCAATTTAAAAACTTCCATTGTATTTAATCATTTTATATTACTACGCGTAAAAAAAAACATTTTAGAAATCCATGTACGCAGGTAGGCCTACAGTGAGACAGTGTAAGTAAAAAAATAACCTGTTTGCAAGCGCAATGCTGCAACCTGCAGGTAGAACGCCAGAATCGCACACCTGTTGGCTTCATCCAAACTCACCTGTGAACATAGCAGGGGTTAAAGGTCAACAGCGATTCAATAAGCTATCACAAAAAACAAAACAAAAAACTTAACTTTCCGGCATCGTCGAGCGAAACGATTATTGTCGCAAGATCGCAGACCAAGGTTGACCTTACGCCAGTTTTGTATAGATAAATTAAATAACTTAAGGGAATTCGAAATGTTTAAGTTGCTGTTGGTAGTCTCCAATAAATAAGAACCGGGACGGGCCCAAATTGGGTGGATACAATTCGTGTTTCTCTAAGACGTCTCGGTCAATGCTTCCGCAGTAAATTCAAAATGACTCCCCATAAAGACGAGACAACTCGATCATATTTTCAAAAACGTAGGCCTGAGTGCGCAACATCAGATTTCACAATTCTTGCCCTAGGGATCCGTAGAGAGTGGTGTTCCTCTTCAAACCAAGTTTTATTATTGATTTTGTAAAAAATAAGTTTGACGGGGATGTTGACGATTGTTGATTAATTACATTTAAAGCCCGGTAAAGACTAAGTCGATACAATTGCCAATTAATTACTGATGTTACAAATTTAAGGACAACAAACTAAGATTTAAAATTTCCAATGGATTATCTTTTTACTGGAAACCACGCATATCAAAACAATTAATTTTATCATTTTCAAGCTTTTTTTTTAGAGGTAACCGTAAATTCTCGCCTGTGTTTAATAAAACACGGGTGTGTATGTTAAAAATATAACATACAGAGGGCGGACTCCAGAACCAGAACGGAGAACCACTCCATTACATCAGATTTTACATTACATTCACAATAAATACAATAACGAAATATATGCTTTGAAAAAAAGTTTAATTAAAAGGAATATTTATATATTTATATATAAATCCTAAAATAAATAATTTCGGGCAGCGTTGGATGCTACTAAGTCTCGGTTAATTCAAATATGCGCTTGTAAACGTCCAGTCAATTAATGTCTTTTTATTATCAGTACGTGAAAACTGAAGTTGCATTTTTGAATTTCATTAAGTTTAAATTAAATTGCATCATGTTGATACGTAGATAATACGTAAAAACAAATGTCCCTCCATTTTATCCAAGTAATTTACATAGAACGCTGAATATTTCGGTTCAAACATCAGTGAAACAAGACACAGTCTGTAAAGGAAATATAATTAAAGCATTATTACTCTATACAGACTTACATGTTCAGTTTGAAACAAAATATAACGCCAAGCAAACGGGCTTAAAGGTTAAACGGAGTGGTCAGAACAAGGTATCCAGGTTTGGTAATAAAATAAATAACAATAATTGTAATTATGAATGGAACAGGACCAGTTACCCAAAGGTTGCAGGTTCACACTGTAAGAGGGGTATTAGCGTTGAATCCTTCAGGACGCTACTGAGTAAATATCTTACTGAATAAAGAGTAAATATTTACATCATTTAACTATTTTCTGTGACTATTATGCCAAAATATAAGCGTATGTAAAATTAAATACAAATAATGTATAAAATAAATAAATAAATAAATAAATACTAAAATACAGAGATTTATGAGGTTTTTATTTTATTTAATTTTATTTTTTTAATGACAACTTGTGTGCTCAAGCGACGTGCACGGCGTCTTCAAAGTGTTCTTCTGACTCGACGCAAAGCTTCCTTTCAGCTCGCGAGGCATCCTGAACTCTGCGGGGGTTATCAGTTTTGATGTCGCAGGAAATTCTGCAGCGATTTACTTTGTCTTCTTTTTTGTTATGCTGGAAAATGATTTTATCTGCACATCCTTTTTGTGAAGTGAAAAGGTTATTGTTGATAAGCATTGTTCGTGGCTTTATTTCTTCACTTAACTTAGAGAAAGAGCAAAGCAAGAGCGACAGGCACGTATTCCCTGTCTCTCGTGCAACATACTCCCGCGCAACTAGGGACGAAAATCAAACGACAATGTTAGGTGGACATGGCCATGGGGCACATTTTTTGGCCTGTGTAATTTTTTAGAACATAACATGTTTATATAACCTTTTAAACGTCTCCGTAAATATTTGCTCATAACAGATTGTAAACACAATTCGGTGCGAAAGGCGACGGAGATATGAACCTCGCCGAATACAAAATACGTTGTTTTTTTTACTCCCACTCTGTTCGTTTGAACATATTCCAATTCCGCTTTATCTTGCAAAATAATTAAATTATTTAATGCTGTTTTTTGTATCAATCCAGCCATTTAATTTCCATTACCTATGTACTGTAATGTGAATGTGTATTGTGAATGACTGAAACACAACTCACGGTTATGCAAAAAATAAAAAATAAACTAAACTAAAACTGTTGTTCAATTCAAAGATATCCATCACCGTAACTAAAAACACATGCCTACTACTCATTCATAATTTTTGTCCTTGACTTTAATTCTTCCCCGCATTCCTTTCAGTAAAAGCCTGTAAGATCAAAGTTTGCTCTTTAAAATTTTAAACTATGATTTATAAATAAATAAATCATGTTGAAAGAACAACCCACGGTGGTTTATTTCTGTTCTTTATTAATTTAAAATCCCAAAACACCGTTCTCCTTTACAGCATAACTTCCAAAAAAACGCGCTGAATCATTAGTTTTGTTAAGTCACTCGTCATTATTCTAGATGTTGTTGTTGATAATAATGGTATCATAATAATAATCGCTGGTAATACTCTAAAAGGTATAGAAAAGGACAAGGCTTGATGGGTTTTAGTATACAGCGTGTTAAAAAGACGGTTGCCTACTTATCGTGCGCTGGGAGTTGTATTTTTCAACACCAGTTGGATTCTCGGTAAAACGTAGATAAGAATTTAGCGTAGCGTTAGAGTGACCGTGTAAAGTTTTTAAATCCGTTCATTGTTCCACAATCCCTTCGTTCTACCTAAAATCAGGCAAGACCACAATGGGGATAGTAGAAGGAATAACAGAAATACTTGTCGAATTATTTTATTTTAAAGATGCCATTAAGTAGCATTCATTAATGAATGTGAAAATCTAGCAACATATTAATTAATTTAATCGAATTATCACATGACATATGTTTTATTGCGTTTAACGTTTGATCAAGTAGTGACGAATAACCTTGATATAAACATTTTGAATTCGCTCTTTATAGGCTATTTACCCCTACTTACTTGATATGGTATAGCCTATAAATCACTTGTTTCAACAAAAAACAGTAAAACTGCAAAAAAATACACAAAAAAATTATATAATAAACAAATTTCTATAGACATCGAATCATTAAAATAATTTAACAGACCGCAATATATTATATAAAATGTAGACATCTATTTACAAATTTTACGCAAGTAGTATGCAACGCGTCGGACACGTATTCTATTAAAAAGCCACGCTAATTGTGTCGTGTTTGATAAACTTGTTACGGCTACGTCTATATTGAAGGGGAGGCAGTCGACGGCCGCTCGCTTAATTTCGTTTTTCTCCGTCTAATGAATGTAGAGCTCAGGGGATAGGACCCGAACTCGGGGCGGTAAGCTGACACTTGCACGCTGTGTGTGGTATTCAGGCAGCGCTGGATGGAAAAAGGCCTGCTTCCACTCATGTCAAAGCCATTTACCCAGAACAACCCCCCTACGTACATATGTGTACACTCAGCAAAGACCACCTTTTCACAATTTCGGCCCCGACACTGTTTGTTTTCTATAAGTACGAGTCCGCTTCGCACGGACTCTCACGCGCATGAGATTTTAATTCCAGATTTAGGCTCTTCGCTGTTGACTGATCCATGCAATCGTCGCCTAGAAGGTTCCTGCACTGATGCTAAGCAAAATATATCTCATCTCTAATGATAACATTGCATTCACATAATCGATCTGTTCGTACGCGGCCTCAGTTCTCCGTGTACTTTCAAAATGCCACTTCCAAAAGGAGATTTCTCGTTACAAAAGTCAATACATCCAAATAATGCGCGGTACTTCACACTTATTTACGAGTGACATTCAAGCAGAAAAATCCGAAAGCTTTACCTTAGGCGTTTGGCGCGTGGCGATGTTGATTGGAATGTCTGAAAGAGCTTTGATAAATTGTGTAATAGCGTGTATTAGAAATTTCAGGCGGGCTGAGGGGCTCTGGTGCTGTCGAAGCGCCTCCTGCCTCGATGATGACTGGACAGGGGCCAGATAGGGGAGGGGAGGTGTTCCCTGGTCTTTGCTGACTTTTTTTGGAGGAATTCAGAAGGGGGGTCTGGAGGGAAGACAGATTTACGAATTGATAGGTGGTCGCGTTTTGTTTGGCTGAGCGGGGGTACGCAAAAAGTCGAGGAGTTCTGCGTTTCCTCCTCTTAAAGGATTAAGGCGAGTGATGGCCACCAGGTGGGGGGTATAGGCAGGCCGAGCGACAGAGAACCGCTGTCTTGGAATAAACTTCGTCCGCTGGAAAGAGAATTACTGCGTATCCTTGAGACACGGAATTCACAAACGAACACGGAGTTCTCTCCTCTCCCGCTCGCTGGAGATCTGGACATACGTAGATACTTTTAAAACGCAATTTACATCGCACGGGAAAGTGAAATTGAACTGGAAACTTGTTTCTCTCCCCCCCCACCCCCCCACCCACCCCATTCGGCGAAAAACAGAACGTCCAGCGGTCTGAGTGGCGTTCACACGGGAGCTACTTACTGAAGGGAACCGAATACACTGGTACTAAACTGTACATCTCCCCTTTTCGCTATCTATCACACACATCTGTGTGCTCGGCAAGATATGACGACTGAATCTGCACGGCAGCAGCTGGACCCGCCGCCGCCTTTAAGATCGAGTCCGGCATCTGGAGTTATGCATTCCGCCCTGATGAACACACAGACCGCTGTGGACAGTGCCGCCGCAGCCTCCGCCAAAGGAAAAAAAGCTAACTCGGGGCTGAGGCGTCCTGAAAAACCGCCATATTCATACATCGCTCTCATCGTAATGGCGATCCAGAGTTCCCCTACCAAACGGTTAACCCTAAGTGAGATTTACCAGTTCCTCCAGGCCAGATTCCCGTTCTTCAGGGGGTCGTACCAAGGGTGGAAGAATTCTGTCAGGCACAATTTGTCTCTGAACGAATGTTTCATCAAATTGCCCAAGGGCCTGGGACGACCGGGCAAAGGGCACTATTGGACTATCGACCCCGCCAGCGAGTTTATGTTTGAGGAAGGGTCGTTTCGCCGACGACCCCGAGGATTCCGGAGAAAATGTCAAGCTTTGAAACCGATGTATCGGATGATGAACGGCATCGGGTTCGGTGCCTCCATATTACCCCAAAGTTTCGACTTCCAAGCGCCTTCTGCGTCGCTGGCGTGCCACACCAACGGTTATAATTTAGACATGATGACCAATTCCATGGCGGGGGGTTACGATGGACTAAACGGTGGCCATCACGTCCCGCATATGTCTCCTAGTCCCGGGTCCACTTACATGGCCAGCTGTCCGGTGACGTCTAATGGCGACTACGGTCCGGACAGCAGCAGTAGTCCGGTACCCTCTTCCCCTGCTATGGCCAGCGCCCTGGAGTGTCACTCTCCCTATGCAAGCGCCTCCGCGCACTGGGCGTCCTCCGGCGGCTCTCCGTACATCAAGCAACAGTCGCTGGCGTCCAACAGTCCGGCGTCCTCTGGTTTGCCCTCCAGCATGTCGTCATATTCTCTGGAGCAGAGCTATCTCCACCAGAACGCCAGGGAGACGGCTGACATCCCAGGTAAAGTGTCCTTTCAAACGTGTTCTCCGAACGAGCCTGCAAGTCCACACTGAAATACGTGTGTTTGGGGCTCGCCGGTGTTTTTACGGCGACTAAAAACGATTTTTACGAGTCTACGCGTTTACTCTGACGGCTAACGCGACGAGCATCGTCGTGCTGCAAAACGTTCGGTGATTCAACGTAAAACATGTTCATACGAATATTAATTTTCAGGTTTATTAAGGAATATTAACGCTTAAGGTTTATAGCGTTTCTGAATATTTGTTAGGGAGTTGTGAAAATTTAGTTTTGAATGTCCAGTCTTCAACCGCAACTCTTTAATAATGCGTTTGGTTTCACAGTAAAGAAAATCGGGTAAGTTAACTGAAATTTCTGAATGAGAAGTCAAAAATGCTAATTTAGCTGCGTTAAAAAAATACCCAAGAAAGGAAACAAACGAACATCCAAATTAACCAGGTTCTGGACAGAATGAAGTACAATTAAAATAATATCCGTACCATCGCCCTCAGCGTGTTGATTAAAATGAAAAATAACTTATAGAGTGAATTTCGGCTCGGTTTTAATGTATTTCACACGCTGGGGGTAAATGTCGAAATTTGTATCTTTACAAAATAACACAGATTTACACGGTATTTTCATGAGAAACATCTGATAGTATTTTAAACAGCTTATTTTTCATAAAATTATGGGCATGGACATTTCCTTTCACTGTCGGCTGTAACTCGAAGCGGTTTAAATTATATATATTTTTGCTTAGGGACGTTATCCGTGACGCACCTGTAGTGAAAACCGTAATATTAATATCAGAGGTAACAAGAAAACAATAGAAACAGTAAACAGAAAAAACGATGATTTAACGCTTCTGATTAGATTTTTTAAAAAGTATAAAATGTACAACACAAACGAACACATTAAATATTATTTTGAAAATCAGTTACCGCTGATTAAACAACAATTCTCGACATGGGAAAAGTGGAGACCTCCAAGATCCGTTGCAATAAATTTATATTCAACCGATTCCCACCTTGTAAATATGTTTGTAATTAAGAGAAGTTTATCAAATACAAGAAGGGAGTCGATCAGCTTAATGTCTAAAACTCGGGTCGAGAAGGTTAACTAAACAAAGACGGCCAAAAGCGGACCACACCGCAGTAGGCCAACGTCTCCACGGGAGAATTAGGCCTTACACAATTTTAGGAAAATTTTAATCGTTTATGACACGCGCCGGGACAATAATGAACATTCAAATCGTCATGCAGTCAAACGCCTGAACATTTTCAAACAAAGTGTAACGTTTAATTTATTCAAGTAGGCCAGCGGCGATTAAACGGAATAAGCATCTGTGGTCATTTTGACCCCGGATTAAGACTTTCTCGGCTGGGAAATGTACGTGTACACGACATGTACACGCATGCTATATACAAGCATGTTGTTATAAATACAATGGAAATGACATTGAACGTTTTTTTTTTTTTGTCAAACGGGTAACAGTAGGCTAAATTATAAAATAAGAAGGAAACCATCCGTTGTTATTAAAAGTGCGTCCTGAGCGTAATTTTGTACAATTAAAACGGCTTACCTGAACATAAGACTACCCGTGCAGCTTTACAACAGACCGTTTCTATGGACGAGCTCTATGTACGTGTTAAAGTTGAATTAGTATACAATACCTAAAGACACGCCTATACACACGCACTAAAACGCTAGGCTACCATCGCAAACACAACTATATTTATCTGTATCTGATATTATGTCTATTTTCAAAATACATTCTTTTTACTTGGTTAACACTTTTAGGAGAAGAGTCCCCACAGGGAGTGTTTGTGTGTTGTGCTTAAAACAAATAAATAAAAATGTACTCTCCGAGAATGTTAAAGTATAGTAACTAACCAGCCTTTGTTTGGCCAACTTTAGTCGGGGGTCAATAGGTGTTTTCGTGGTAATTATGTAAGTACTACAGACAATTCATGTGAGACCTTTATCGAAAACAGTAAAAAACATATATTTCTAAATATAACATGGAATGCCGCACCAGTCAGGTTTCAGGGCTCTGAAAGCAACGTTTTGTTTTTTTTTACATTCAACAGAATACGTTACATTTGCGTCAGTTAAGTCCACCGTATGCAAATTACTTAAATGTTCTCCTTCTGTTTTCAGTGGGAATACCTCGGTACCAGACCCATTCGTCTCCCGTATGCGACAGGAAAGATTTCCTTTTGAACTTTAACGGAATCTCTTCCTTCCACCCGTCTGCCGGCGGGTCTTACTATCATCACCACCACCACCACCACCATCACCAGAGCGTCTGTCAGGACATCAAGCCGTGCGTGATGTGAACGGCTCGTGCCGAACTGCGGGATGGCGTAGGAAAAAGAGCCTTTATAGTCGCAAGCATCCATTGACCTGAACAGGACAGTAATATGGAAAACAAAACGCCAATTTACGTGCGACAAGGCGTAAAGTAACACGCAAACTATAAATACACATTGAAAGATAATGGCCGGAAAAGGGCGCCAAATGATTATCTGCAGACAAACCACCTTGTATCAACTGTGTTTCGATGACGCAAAATGTATACTTCTTTTAAAGAAGTGAAATAAGTGTATTATACGTTTCGTGCCATGAATTGTGTATACGATTCTTCAAATGTAATCTATATTCGAATGTATAGAAGCAAATATAGACATAGGCTACACAAGCTTTTATTAAAAAAAAACGCAGAAAAAAATATTTTCATTTTGCACTTATTGTATACCCTCTACGATTTGCTTGTAAAGTATTCAATAAAGTTAAGATGTTTTCAATACCCGAGTCCCCATTGTATGTCAGGTGAACGCATATATGCCTTACACCATATAAAAGAACTAATGTCGTATAACATTTAATATTTTTAAAATATTAAAGATCGAATATTAGTAATGTACCAGAAAAGCTACGTCGTACACAGTTTGGAACTGTACCGACCCGAACGCACATCCCTCACATCGCTTAATTAATTATTACTGACTTTGAAAACGCTGTTGTTCAACACGATTTTTTTTTTTTTAATTAGGTACTTTAATTGACAGTAACAGAAAATATGAATTTAATCAACTTTATACGGATATACTTATGGCGGGGGGAAACATTATTATTTCAATTAGACTATTCCCAACTGTTTAATTGTTCGACGAACATTTCCATGTTCTAACGGCGATTAACTCTTTGTTGCCTCGACGGTTTTTTTTATTGAGACATTTCAAAACGACGCAACTTCGGTGTTAGAAAAAACTCACTGCCCGTCCTGCCAGGTCGAATTAGTTAAATGTTAGTTAAATGTTAGTTAAATGTTTTCATATTGTCTGTTCAAATTAGAGAAATAAAACGGACGGATCATTTTAAACTAAGGCTGGACCATTATAAAATGTTTGTAAAATGTTTCATTTTGAAGCAGGCACGCTCTAAGCTTTAACAAAACTTAAAACAAAACATTTGTAAGTATTATAATCACGGATGTACCAGGAGTATATTATTGTCAAATGAGAGACACTATCTGAGATCGGTCCAGTGTACAGCTGGAACCGTCTCACGTGCCGAAAACTACAGTGGTCATTGAATGAATCCCGCTTAGCTGTAAACGTGATAAGGTTTCGTGTGAGCGTTTATATTTATTAAAGACAAATGACATTTTTCTGTCTGATATTTTAAAACCCAGTCGTTTGTTTATCTTAGACTGAATGAGACCTTCACGGCCATATGTTCTTAAAACTCCAAGACGCTCGGTGCACAATGTGTTCTTCGTTTCACTCATTTAGGCGGTTTAAAGCGCCACCTATTGACCGTTAAATTCTTCGAGAGAAGTTTAGATGATTAAATTAGACAACTATCTACACTTAACCAAATCAAGCATTTGCGGATATGTAACTCCACGTTATTTTAGGTTAAAGAAAACATGGTGGTGCTCGTCAAAATCTTGTGCAAGCTATTTATTCCATAAAGATGGTTTTACCTCCTGCTTTTACGTTGTCGCTTGTGCGACCATTTAAACAAACCACCTTTTACTATCTTAAATGTCTGCATACATTTTTGAATTGCTACTTTTTCGTTGCAAAAGACATTTAATACGTTTCAAAGGAGAAAAAATACATTCGGTTCAACGTTACGAACAAGACACTTTACAACTGAAATAAATCAATCTGGAAATCTTTTCTGAAGAAATCCACGTACGCACACATATACTATATTTATCATTGTATACTTTACATGTCACTCATTGTTCTTATAAATTGGAGTCAGAATTTTAAAACTTAAACTAAAAGTTGGAGTAAAAAATACTTTAATTAAAGCCTACAGCCAGTAGCGTCGTCAAGCCCTGGGAGAAGGGGGCAAGTGTCCCGAAACTTAAAACATTAAAAACGTCAAAATCTCGGCTTTTTAATTTATTCCATGATTAGTTTCGTAATCAACAGAATAAACGACACTCTGTCTACAATGTAGACATACATTAGTATACCCCGTGGCAAAAGCCAAGAACCGTCACATCCATTTCGGCTTAGAAAGAGAGGTCCGATTCGCTCACCGAAAAAAAAGGAAGCGTGCAGTATGCAGGAATAGCCTCGGTTCAGTTTTGTACGGACAGTCATTGTGACCGCTGACATTATTTAGGGAAAATAAACATCCATTGTATTAACCAGATGATTGCTATATCTCAGACTAGTTTGACTGAATTTCTCATAATGTCCAAATTATGTTAATGAATGCTATTTTTAATAAGATATTCCCTATGGGAATATACGTATCCTCTTCGAAACTCCAAAAACAAAGCAAACTGAATATCGTATAGTTTAAAGATTAGTGGATCTAACATCAGTTGTAATATGCCCGTATTCATGTAAGGCGACTAATTGCTTATCTTAGAATAATTCAACGGTGTTGAGCTCGGTAATGGTATGGTTACGTTGTGGAAAATATGTTGTGACTTGGTGCCTTAACACTGGATTGTAACCAGTGACGATTTTCGCCGGACTGCCTCTCCTGGAGTGGACACTTAGGGCATGAGTTACAATGCAGGACAGTTTATCTGCATAACGACATTATAGATCGATTTTATGTTTATTACGAGTTACCAACGGACTAGAAAATCGAACCCACCGCACACGCGTCATACCCTGATCAGAGAAGCGATTTAAAACTCCTATAATCCATGGAAGCTATCGAGCTAGTTTCGACTGTAACGGGCACTGTTGCCCTCCGTGGTGAGATCATTTATTGTTGCGTTATGAAATAAGGTATATTTACGATTGTAGGTGAGAAAGGACGTTTTCCTGAAGTAGGTAGCAACAAATTTGCTTGCCTAGTAAACAATTAAAATGCATTATGAATTTAGATTAAAGTTTAGTTTTGATAAATTTGTTTTGCAGACAGGATTGACTGTATTCGCCTATCGCCTAAAATAAAAATGGGAAATCCACTGGACTGCCGCCGAATGTCTCCACATCCCAGAATATCTAGCAACGCCCCGGTCTACAACCTTCTACTTCAGTTATCCAGGTAAGGTTGCTACCCCGATACTAAAATAAAGGCCAACTTCAATGGATCTAGAAAAAAACCGTAATCTGCGTTAATTACAAAACATTTCATACCGTGAAGATAAACGGCTCACAGAGAGAAGACATCTTTCGGAAAATAATAATACGTTGTGTCTGTCACGCAACACTGCTGCGTTTGTCAGCTCGATTTTAATAGGATGTGCAACTGCCCCACCTAGTGGTCAAAGAGCCATGCACACAACACCGCACGAAAAGTTGATTGAAAAATGACTGCGAAATTCTTAAGCAAAACGTTTCTTAGCATTAAACGTCATATCAAAATTAAATGTAACAACCAATAAGTAAACCAAACACGTAAGAACATTCAAACGTTGTCCGTTTCGTCTTGTCCCGTCGAAACGAACGGTAACGTTACTGTGAACATGAAAAACGTATTCTTCTTATCCGCCCGTTATTTTCAAAACTTATTTCGACTCTTTTTGATTAGACTGGGTTCCTTGTTGTTGTAAACTGATTAATATGCTCCATATGCTTGAATATGCTTGAGCTTGAGATGGGTTTGAGCAGATAAATACCAAAGCTTGCGATAAAATGGCCTTCAGGCCTTTAGGACTGCCCCCTTTTAGCGGTATAGTTTGGAAACGTGTGGCCCTCCACCCCCCTGAAACACTAATAAACGAGGGGACCCCGCTGCCGCACAGGTAAGGACTAATAAACGAGGTGACACCGCTGCCGCACAGGTAAGGACTGATAAACGAGGGGACCCCGCTGCCGCACAGGTAAGGACTGATAAACGAGGTGACACCGCTGCCGCACAGGTAAGGACTGATAAACGAGGTGACACCGCTGCCGCACAGGTAAGGACTGATAAACGAGGTGATACGTCCACATCCTGCGGAGAGAATAATCCGGTACTTTTCCAACACTAACCAGAAACCTCTGACAGAAACAGACGCAGATGTGCAGAGACTAGGGGCCGTGGTCTGGGAAGGAATGAAAGCTTTTGGCCCTCAGCTATTCTGGCCCGTGTGTTGACTTTTTCCGTTGGCAGTTTCTTAGCCTCAGCTGGATTCTAGGTTCTGGTTGACATCAGTTCAGCCCCAGGACCGACACGCAACCGCAGTGTGTTGAAATTCCGCTCCATTTGCTTGGGTTGACGAGAAACATTATCCAGTTTCCACGGTCCCACCACGACCTCTAGCGTCGAGGCTCGTGTTTGCAGGAAGTCCAACATCGACGCGAGGCGTCATAGTGCTGCTTCAATAGTTTGAAATGTAGTTTAAGACCTGCCATCACGTGTTTCTCACGGTAGATTCTTTGTAGCCACCCTATTTCACAATTTATACACAGTAGCCTGTGATATCACGTTTGGTGTAGCACCATTAAATTATTAGATTAGTACAAAAGAAATGCAAAATTCTTGTGTACTAACAGAAAATATATTATTAAATAATAATAAGCTAATTCCGCTTCGTGTGTCGTCTCCCGGTTCAACGCAGTGTTTTTTTTTTTTTTTGTTACACGGGTCTTAGTTTGTTAGTTTTTTTCTTTTAGACAATTGTAGTTCCGTCTTTGTGATATCTTTGAAAGAAGAATATGTTGACACTGTGGACACTGCCCTTTATCCTAAAATGATGCTCTTCTAACATACTGAAACCTTATTCTGTAGGGCTGGGCGCTTTCAGTAGGCCCTGGAATTGTTAGCAGCTCTAAGAATCAACAGAGAGGACCAGAACAGTGTCTTGCCTGAATCAGAGAAATCCAGTTTATGATGATTTCTTTCTCTATGTAAAGCGTCTTTGTGACATGGCAACATGTGAAAAGCGCTGTATAAAAATAAAATTGATTGATT